>JAHHZJ010003379.1:0-87391 GCA_021437245.1 Aegilops speltoides
ATTCTAAGATTGGTCATGTGAGTGTTGAGCTTATTGCAAGCATGTCTTGAAGAAGAAGATTGTGTGATCATTAATTTTTACCTTCAAGACATCATCCAAATGAAGAGAGTTGGAAAGATTCAAGGTTGATCAAGACTAAGTCAAGAGTGAATCAAGTTGATCAACTCACAAAGCATAGAAGATGTACCAAGAGGGATCAAGTGATCCCATGGTATAGTAAGCATTGTCCATTGCGCTTTGTGTACTAACCCATGGTCTATGTGAGTGTTCTATGTGGGGTTAGATGCGTGTTCATGGGCTTGCGTCAAAGGAAGATATCACTCAACCCATGGAAAGGATGACATCAAGTGGTGATCGTCATCAAGATTGTCGATGTGCAAGTTCAAGTGGAGCATCACGAAGAGATCAAGTGCTTGAAGCTTGCCATCCATTGTGGTGTCAATGGACTTGTGAAGATGTGTTGAAGAGTGGCTCACCCATAGTGGAGTATGGGGAGCAATCATCTAGTCTTCATCAAGCCAATGAAATCAAGAAAGGTGGTCCAACTTGAGGAGTCAAGATCGTCATCATCTAGCTCAAGTGGACCATGTGCAAACAAAGGTTTGCCCTTGATAGGTTTTCTATTTACGGTCTCATGATGGTAGTTGGGAGACCGGGTTATATGATAATTGTCATACTATCTGGGGGGCTCTCGATGAGTAGCTTGATCGTATCATTCATATAGAGCTCAAACCATTGCATCCTTGCATCATATTTCTTGGTTCTTGGTTGGTTATATTTGTGAGTCTTAGATCTTATGGTCATCTTGATGGCAAGCTCGAGTTCTTCGAAAACCGATTTCTTATGCATCTTCTTTTGTGTTTTTGGTGTTGGAGTTTTTACGGTCTTAATTGAAAGGGTTCTCACCATTTTATTTGGGTATTTTATCAATTGCTATTTCTAGATATTTATATCAAGATAGTGTTTGCTCTTGTCTTTAGCTTTCCAACAAACTTGATTTCCGCTACCTCTGAGCATCGTTGGTTTTCCCTTGAAGAGGAAGGGTGATGCAGCAAAGTAGCATAAGTATTTCCCTCAGTTTTGAGAACCAAGGTATCAATCAAGTAGGAGGCTGTTGGGGAGCGTAGTAATTTCAAAATTTTCCTACGCACGCCAAGATCATGGTGATGGTATAGCGAGAGGGAGAGTGTTAGTCCATGTACCCTTGTAGACCGTGGCGGAGCGTTAACAGCGTGGTTGATGTAGTCGTCGTCTTCACGATCCGACCGATCCAAGCACCGAGCGTATGGAGCCTCGAGTTCAGCACCGTTCAGCTCGATGGCGATCTCCGGCCTCCGATCCAGCCGAGCTCGGAGATGAGTTCCGTCGGCACAATGGCGTGGTGGCGATGATGATGTTCTACCGGTAGCGGGCTTCGCCTAAACTCATGACGATATGACCGAGGTGGAATATGGTGGAGGGGCACCGCTGCAGCTAAGAGCGATCCGTAGATCAACTTGTGTGTCTATGGGGTGCCCCGGCCCGTATATCAAGGAGGGGGGGAGGTGCGGCCGGCCCCTAGGGGTGCGCCTTGAGTCCTACTCCCAGGGAGTGGACTCCCCCCCCTTGATGGAGAAGGAAGGGGAGGAGAGGAAAGAAGGAAGGCGCCCCTTCCTTGTCCTATTCGGACTAGGGGGAGGCGCCTGCCTTGGCAGCCCTCCTCTTCTCCCTCTTGGCCCACTAAGGCCCATTATCACGGGGAGGTTCGGTAACCCCGGTGTTCGGTAAAATCCTGATTTCACGGAACCATTCCGATTTCAAACATAGGCTTCAATATATCAATCTTTATGTCTCGACCATTTGAGACTCCTCGTCATGTCCGTGATCATATCCGGGACTCGAACAAACCGGTACATCAAAACTTATAAACTCATAATAAAGCATCATCGTAACATTAAGCGTGCGGACCCTACGGGTTCGAGAACTATGTAGACATGACCTAGAACCATTCTCGGTCGATAAACAATAGCGGGACACGGATGCCCATATTGGTTCCTACATATTCTCTGAAGATCTTTATCGGTCAAACCGCATAACAACATCGTTGTTCCTTTGTCATCGGTATGTTACTTGCGAGATTTGATCGTCGGTATCAATACCTAGTTCAATCTCGTTACGGCAAGTCTCTTTACTCGTTACGTAATACATCATCTTATAACTAACTCATTAGTTACAATGCTTGCAAGGCTTAGGTGATGAGTATTACGAGAGGGCCCGAGATACCTCTTCGACAATCGGAGTGACAAAACCTAATCTCGAATTATACCAACCCAACATGTACCTTGGAAACACACTGAGAGCACCTTTATAATCACCCAGTTATGTTGTGGCGTTTGGTAGCACACAAAGTGTTCTTCCGTAAGCAGGAGTTGCACAATCTCATAGTTGCGGGAACTTTGTATAAGTCATGAAGAAAGCAATAGCAATATACTAAGCGATCAAGTGCTAGGCTAACGGAATGGGTCATGTCAATCACATCATTCTCCTAATGATGTGATCCCATTAATCAAATGACAACACATGTCTATGGTTAGGAAACATAACCATCTTTGATTAATGAGCTAGTCAAGTAGAGGCACACTAGTGACTTTATGTTTGTCTATGTATTCACACATGTACCATGTTTCGGTTAATACAATTCTAGCATGAATAATAAACATTTATCATGATATGAGGAAATAAATAATAACTTTATTATTGCCTCTAGGGCATATTTCCTTGATCTCCCACTTGCCCTAGAGTCAATAATCTAGATTACATAGTAATGATTCTAACACCCATGGATTCTTGGTGCTGATCATGTTTTGCTCATGAGAGAGGCTTAGTCAGCAGTGCGCAACTTTCAGATCCGTATGTATCTTGCAAATCTCTATGTCTCCCACTTGGACTTGGTCTCGAATGGAATTAGGCGTCTCTTGATGTGCTTGGTCCTCTTGTGAAATCTGGATTCCTTTGCCAAGGCAATTGCACGATATTGTCACGGAAGATCTTCATTGGTCCCGATGCACTAGGTATGACACCTAGATCGGAAAAGAACTCCTTCATCAGACTCCTTCATTTGCTGCTTCGAAGCGCTATGTACTCCGCTTCACATGTAGATCCCTCGATGCTTTGTTTAGAGCTGCACCAACTTACAGCTCCACCGTTTAATAAAAACACGTATCCGGTTTGCGATTTAGAATCGTCCGGATCGGTGTCAAAACTTACATCGGCGTAACCGTTCACGACTAGCTCTTTGTCACCTCCATATCGAGAAACATATCCTTAGTCCTTTTCGGGTATTTCAGGATGTTCTTGACCGCTGTCGATGATCCACTCTGGATTACTTTTGTACCTTCTGCCAAGCTTATTGCTAAGCATCGTCGGTCTGGTACACAACATTGCATACATGATAGAGCCTATGGCTGAAGCATAGGGAACATTTTCATTTCTCTCTATCTTCTGCTGTGGTGGGCATTGAGGTTTGACTCAACTTCACACATTGTAACACGAGGCAAGAATCCTTTCTTTGCACGATCCATTTGAACTTTTCAAAATTTTGTCAAGGTATGTGCTTTGTGAAAGTCCTATTAAGCGTCTCGATCTATCTCTATATATCTTGATGCCTAATATGTAAGCAGCTTCACGAGCTCTTTCATTGAAAAACATTTATTCAAGTATCCTTTATGCTATCCAGAAATTCTATATCATTTCCAATTAATAATATGTCATCTACATATAAAACTAGAAATGCTCTGAGCTCCCTCACTTTCTTGTAAATACGCTTCTCCAAAAGTATGTATAAAACCATATGCTTTGATCACACTATCAAAGCATTTATTCTAACTCGAGATGCTTGCAGTCCATAAATGGGCAGCTGGAGCTTGCACACTTTATTAGCACCTTTTGGATCGACAAAACCTTCGGCTGCATCATATACAACTCTTCTTCTAGAAATCCATTCAAGAATGCAGTCTTGACATCCATTTGCCAAATTTCATAATCATGAAATGCAGCAATAGCTAACATGATTCAGACGGACTTAAGCATCGCTTCTGGTGAGAAAGTCTCATCGTAGTCAACCCCTTGAACTTGTCGAAAACCTTTTGCAACAAGTCGAGCTTTATAAACGATTACATTACCATCAGCGTCAGTCTTCTTCTTAAAGATCCACTTATTCTCAATGGCTTGCCGATCATCGGGAAAGTCAACCAAAGTCCATACTTTATTTTCATACATGGATCCCATCTCAGATTTCATGGCTTCTAGCCATTTTGCGGAATCTGGGCTCATCATCGCTTCCTCATAGTTCATAGGTTCATCACGGTCAAGTAACATGACTTCGAATAGGATTACCGTACCACTCAGTGCGGATCTTACTCTGGTAGACCTCTGAGGTTCGATAGAAACTTGATCTGAAGTTTCATGATCATTATCATTAGCTTCCTCACTAATTGGTGTAGTTGTCACGCAGGAACCGGTTCTCGTGATGAACTACTTTCCAATAAGGGAGTAGATCTGATTATCTCATCAAGTTCTACTTTCCTCCCCTCACTTCTTTCGAGAGAAACTCCTTCTCTAGAAAGGATCCATTCTTAACAACGAATGTCTTGCCTTGGATCTGTGATAGAAGGTGTACCCATGATCTCTTTTGGGTATCCTATGAAGACACATTTCTCCGATTTGGGTTCGAGCTTATGTGGTTGAAGTTTCTTGACATAAGCATCGCAGCCCCAAACTTTAAGCGACAACTTTGGTTTCTTGCCAAACCACAGTTCATAAGGCGTCGTCTCAACAGATTTTGATGGTGCCCTATTTAGCGTGAATCGGCTGTCTCTAAAGCATAACCCCAAAGCGATAGCGGTAAATCGGTAAGAGACATCATAGATCGCACCATATCTAGTAAAGTACGATTACGATGTTCGGACACACCATTTTGTTGTGGTGTTCCAGGTGGCGTGAGTTGCGAAACTATTCCACATTGTTTCAAGTGTAGACCAAACTTGTAACTCAAATATTCTCCTCCATGATCAGATCGTAGAAACTTTATTTTCTTGTTACGATGATTTTCCACTTCACTCTGAAATTCTTTGAACTTTTCAAATGTTTCAGACTTGTGTTTCATCAAGTAGATATACCCATATGTGCTCAAATCATCTGTGAAGGTGAGAAAATAACGATACCGCCATGAGCCTCAACATTCATTGGGCCACAAACATCGGTATGTATGATTTCCAACAAATCGGTTGCTTTCGCTCCATAGTTCGGAGAACAGCGTTTTAGTCATCTTGCCCATAAGGCATGGTTACGCAAGTACAAAGTGATTCATAATCAAGTGATTCCAAAAGTCCATCGGTATGGAGTTTCTTCATGCGCTTTACACCGATATGACCCAAGCGGCGGTGCCAAAATAAGTTGCACTATCGTTATCAACTCTGCATCTTTTGGTTTCAAGACTATGAATATGTGTATCACTACTATCGAGATTTAATAAAAATAGACCACTCTTCAAGGGTGCATGACCATAAAAGATATTACTCATATAAATAGAACAACCATTATTCCCTGATTTAAATGAATAACCGTCTCGCATCAAACAAGATCCAGATATAATGTTCATGCTCAACGCTGGCACCAAATAACAATTATTCAGGTCTATCCCGAAGGTAGATGTAGAGGTAGCGTGACGACCGCGATCACATCGACTTTGGAACCGTTTCCCACGCGCATCGTCACCTCGTCCTTGGCCAGTGCTTGCTTATTCCGTAGTCCTTGTTTCGAGTTGCAAATATTAGCAACAGAACCAGTATCAAATACCCAGTGCTACTACGAGCTCTAGTTAGGTACACATCAATAACATGTATATCACATATACCTTTGTTTACTTTGCCATCCTTCTTATCCGCCAAATACTTGGGGCAGTTCCGCTTCGATGACGATCGCTTGTAGTAGAAGCACTCAGTTTCAGGCTTAGGTCAGACTTGGGTTTCTTCTCTTGAGCGACAACTTGCTTCTTGTTCTTCTTAAGTTCCTTCTTCTTCCCTTTGCCCTTTTCTTGAAACGGTGGTCTTGTTAACCATCAACACTTGATGCTCCTTCTTGATTTCTACCTCCGAGCTTTTAGCATTGCGAAGAGCTCGGGAATAGTCTTGTCCATCCCTTGCATATTATAGTTCATCACGAAGCTCTTGTAGCTTGGTGGCGATGATTGTAGAATTCTTTCAATGACACTATCATCGGGAAGATTAACTCCCGGTTGAATCAAGTGACTATTATACCCGGACATTTTGAGTATGTGTTCCTTGACGAACTATTCTCCTCCATCTTACAGCTATAGAACTTATTGGAGACTTCATATCTCTCAATTCGGGCATTTGCTTGAAATATTAACTTCAACTCTGGAACATCTCATATGCTCCATGATGTTCAAAACGTCGTTGAAGACCGGTTCTAAGTCGTAAACAATGGCACACTGAACTATAGAGTAGTCATCAGCTTTACTCGCGGGCGTTCTTAACGTCGTCGGTTACATCGGCGGGCACTGGCACCCAGCGGTGCTTCTAGGGGCGTAACTTTTACGTGCAGCAATGAGGATAATCCTCGAGTTCGGACACGATCCGTGTAATTGCTACCATCATCTTTCAACTTTGCTTTATCAAGGAACGCATTAAAATTCAACAGAACAACAACACGAGCCATCTATCTACAAATAAACATAGACAAGCAAAATACTATCAGGTACTAAGTTCATGATAAATTTAAGTTCAATTAATCATATTACTTAAGAACTCCCACTCAGACAGACATCTCTCTAGTCATCTAAGTGATCACGTGATCCAAATCAACTAAACCATGACCGATCATCACGTGAGATGGAGTAGTTTTCAATGGTGAACATCACTATGTTGATCATATCTACTATATGATTCACGTTCGAACTTTCGGTCTCCTTGTTCCGAGGCCATATCGCATATGCTAGGCTCGTCAAGTTTAACTGAGTATTCGGCGTGTGCAAAACTGGCTTGCACCGTTGTAGATGGACGTGAGAGCTTATCACACCCGATCATCACGTGGTGTGCAGGCACGACGAACTTTGGCAGCGGTGCATACTCGGGAGAACACTTCTTGATAATTTTAGTGAGAGATCATCTTAAAATGCTACCATCAATCAAAGCAAGATAAGATGCATAAAGGATAAACATCACATGCAATCAATATAAGTGATATGATATGGCCATCATCATCTTGTGCTTGTTATCTCCATCTCGAAGCACCGTCATGATCACCATCGTCACGGTAGCGACACCTTGATCTCCATCGCAGCATCGTTGTCGTTACACCATCTATTGCTTCTCGACTATCGCTACCGCTTAGCGATAAAGTAAAAGCAATTCTGAAGCGTTGCATTTCATACAATAAAGAGACAACCATATGGCTCCTGCGATTGCCGATAACCGGTTACAAAACATGATCATCTCATACAATAAAATATAGCATCACGTCTTGACCATATCACATCAAAACATGCCTGCAAAAACAAGTTAGGCGTCCTCTACTTTGTTGTTGCAAATTTTACGTGGCTGCTACGGGCTTAGCAAGAACCGTTCTTACCTCGCATCAAAAAAACCACAGCGATAGTTTGTCAAGTTGGTGCTGTTTTAACCTTCGCAAGGACCAGGCGTAGCCACACTCGATTCAGCTAAAGTGAGAGAGCGGACACCCGCCAGCCACCTTTAAGCACTAGTGCCGTGCAGTGAAACCAGTCTCGCGTAAGCGTCTGGCGTAATGTCGGTCCGGGCGCTTCATCTCACAATACCGCCCGAACCAAAGTATGACATCTTTGGTAGCGGTATGACTTATATCGCCCACAACTCACTTGTGTTCTACTCGTGCATATAACATCAACGCATAAAACCTAGGCTCGGATGCCCTTTGTTGGGGAGCGTAGTAATTTCAAAATTTTCCTCGCACACGCAAGATCATGGTGAGGTATAGCAGCGAGGGGAGAGTGTTAGTCCATTACCCTCGTGAGACCGTGGCGGAAGCTTTAGCTGCTTTAGCGGTTGATGTAGTCGTGCGTCTTCACGATCGACCGATCCAAGCACCGAGCGTATGGAGCCTCCGAGTTCAGCACGCGTTCAGCTCGATGGCGATCTCCGGCCTCCGATCGAGGCGAGCTCGGAGATGAGTTCCGTTAACGCGACGGTGTGGTGGCGATGATGATGTTCTACGGGCGGGCTTCGCCTAAACTCGCGACGATATGACCGAGGTGGACTATGGTGAGGGGCACCGCACACGGCTATGGAGCGATCCGTAGATCAACTTGTGTGTCTATGGGGTGCCCCCAGGGAGTAGGACTCCCCCTCTTGCCTTGGTGGAGAAGGAAGGGGGAGGGAAAGAAGGAGAGGCGCCCCCTTCCTTGTCCTATTCGGACTAGGGGAGGGGCATCTGCCTGCCCTGGCGGCCCTCCTCTTCTCCCTCTTAGCCCACTAAGGCCCATTATCCCCGGGAGGTTCGGTAACCCCGGTGTTCGGTAAAATCCGATTTCACGGGAACCATTTCGATGTCCAAATATAGGCTTCCAATATATCAATCTTTATGTCTCGACCATTTCGATACTCCTCGTCATGTCGTGATCATATCAGGGACTCGGACAAACTTTGGTACATCAAAACTTATAAACTCATAATAAAACTGTCATCGTAGCGTTAAGCGTGCGGACCCTACGGGTTCGAGAACTATGTAGACATGACCTAGAACCATTCTCGTTCAATAACCAATAGCGGGACCTGGATGCCCATATTGGTTCCTACATATTCTCTGAAGATCTTTATCGGTCAAACCGCATAACAACATCGTTGTTCCCTTTGTCATCGGTATGTTACTTGCGAGATTTGATCGTCGGTATCCAATACCTAGTTCAATCTCGTTCCGGCAAGTCTCCTTACTCGATTCGTAATACATCATCTTATAACTAACTCATTAGTTACAATGCTTGCAAGTCTTAGGTGATGAGTATTACCGAGAGGGCCAGAGATACCTCTCAGACAATCGGAGTGACAAAACCTAATCTCGAATTATGCCAACCCAACATGTACCTTCGGAAACACTGTAGAGCACCCTTATAATCACCCGATTCACGTTGTGGCGTTTGGTAGCACACAAAGTGTTCTTCGGTAAGCAGGAGTTGCACAATCTCATAGTTGCAGGAACTTCGTATAAGTCATGAAGAAAGCAATAGCAATATACTAAATGATCAAGTGCTAGGCTAACGGAATGGGTCATGTCAATCACATCATTCTCCTAATGATGTGATCCCATTAATCAAATGACAACACATGTCTATGGTTAGGAAACATAACCATCTTTGTTTAATGAGCTAGTCAAGTAGAGGCATACTAGTGACTTTATGTTTGTCTATGTATTCACACATGTATCATGTTTCCGGTTAATACAATTCTAGCATGTATAATAAACATTTATCATGATATGAGGAAATAAATAATAACTTTATTATTGCCTCTAGGGCATATTTCCGTTAGAGGCCACACTCAAGTCCTAAATGCGTACACAAACAAATAAGAACCTTGCAACCCAGCGATAAAGGGTTGTCAATCCCTTCACGGCCACTTGCAAAAGTGAGATCGATAGAGATGATAAGATAATATTTTTGGTATTTTTATGATAAAGATTAAAATTAAAGATTGCAAAGTAAAAATATATCGAAACTTATATGATGGAGAATAGACCCATGGGCCTTAGGTTTCACTAGTGGCTTCTCTCAAGATAGCATAAGTATTACGGTGGGTGAACAAATTATTATACAACAATCGATAGAAAAGTGCATAATTATGAGAATATCTAGGCATGATCATGTATATAGGCATCACGTCCATAACAAGTAGACCGACTCACCTTTTGCATCTACTACTATTACTCCACACATCGACCGCTATCGGCATGCATCCAGTATTAAGTTCATAAACGAGTAGCGCATTAGGCAAGATGACATGATGTAGAGGATAAACTCAAGCAATATGATATAACCCCATCTTTTTATCCTTGATGGCAACAATACAATACGTGTCATTTCCCTTCTATAAGCGGGATCGAACAGCATAAGATTGAACCCAAAAGCTAAGCACTTCTCCCATTGCACGAAAGATCAATCTAGTAGGCCAAACCAAACTGATATTTGAAGAGACTTGCAAAGATAACACATCATACATAAAAAGAATTCAGAGGAGATTCAAATATTGTTCATAGATAATCTTGATCGAAACCCACAATTCATCGGATCTCGACAAACACACATAAAAGTTACATCGAATAGATCTCCACGAAGATCGAGGAGAACTTTGTATTGAGATCAAAAGAGAGAAAAGCCATCTAGCTAATAACTATGGACCGAAGGTCTAAGGTAAACTACTCACACATCATCGGAGAGGCTATGGTGTTGATGTAGAAGCCCTCTGTGATCGATTCCCCTCGGGCGGAGGCGCGAAAAGGACCCAAGATGGGATATCACGGGTATAGAAGGTTGCGGCGGTGGAAATAGGGTTTAATGGTGCTCTGCTTGGTTTCAGGGTATATGGGTATATATATAGGAGGAAGAAGTAGGTCGGTGGAGCTGTGAGGGGCCCACAAGGGTGGGGCGCGCCCAAGGGGGCAGGCGCGCCTCCCTGCCTCGTGGCCTCCTCGATGATTTCTTGACGTCCAAAGTCCTCTGGATTGCGTTTGTTCCAAAAATAACTCTCCCGAAGGTTTCATTCCGTTTGGACTCCATTTGATATTCCTTTTCTGCGAAACACTGAAATAGGCAAAAAAACAGCAGTTTGCACTAGGCCTTGGGTCAGTAGGTTAGTCCCAAAAATAATATAAAAGTGCTTAGTAAAGCCCATTAAACATCCAAAACAGATAATATAATAGCATGGAACACTCAAAAATTATAGATACGTTGGGCGTGTAGTCTCCAACGTATCTATAATTTTGATTGTTCCAAGCTAATATATTACCTTTGAGTGTTTATGGGCTTTATTTTACATTTATATCATTTTTGGGACTAACCTACTAAGGAGGCCCAACCCGTATTGTTGGTTTTTTCCTATTTGATATTTGAAAAAAATGAATATCAAATGGAGTCAACAGAATGAAACCTTGAGGCGTGATTTTGGAGCGAACATGATCGAGCGACTTGGAGTGCAAGTCAAGAAGCGGCCGAGGCGACCACGAGAGGATAGGCGCCCCTTCCCCTATGGCGCCTGTTTCGTGGGGCCCTCGGGCAGCCATCGGCGTACTTCTTCCCCTATATAAGCCTGCGTGCCCGAAAACATCCGAGGAGCCAGCGAAACACAATTTCCACCGCGTAACATACGTATCCGTGAGATCCCATCTTGGAGCCTTCATCGGCTGCTGGGAGGAATCGACCATGGAGGCTTCTACATCAACACCATAGCCCCTCCGATGAGTTGTGAGTAGTTTACCATACCTTCGGGTCCATAGTTATTAGCTAGATGGCTTCTTCTCTCTTTTTGGATCTCAATACAATGTTCTCCCCCTCTCTTGTGGAGATCTACTCGATGTAAACTCTTTTTGTGGTGTGTTTGTCAAGATCCGATGAATTGTGGGTTTATGATCAAGTTTATCTATGAGAAATATTTGAATCTCCTCTGAATTCTTTTATGTATGATTGAGTTATCTTTGCAAGTCTCCTTGAATTATCTGTTTGATTTGGCCTACTAGATTGATCTTTCTTGCCATGGGAGAAGTGCTTAGCTTTGGGTTCAATCTTGCGGTGTCCTTACCCAGTGACAGAAAGGGTTGCAAGGCACGTATTGTATTGTTGCCATCGAGGATTTATATCATATTGCATGAGTTTATCCCTCTACATCATGTCATCTTGCTTAATGCGTTACTTTGTTCTTATGAACTTAATACTCTAGATGCAGGCAGGAGTCGGTCGATGTGTGGAGTAATAGTAGTAGATGCAGGCAGGAGTCGGTCTACTTGTTGCGGGCGTGATGCCTATATACATGATCATGCCTAGATAATCTCATAATTATTCGCTTTTCTATCAATTGCTCGCGATAATTTGTTCACACCGTAATACTTATGCTATCTTGAGAGAAGCCTCTAGTGAAACCTATGGCCCCAGGTCTATCTCTTATCATATTTGCTTCCAATATACTTTTATTTGCGTCTTTACTTTTGCATCTATCTTATAAAATACCAAAATATATTTATCTTATCATACTATCTCTATCGAGATCTCACATGCATGAAGTGGCCATGAAGGATTGACAACCCCTTTATTACATTGGTTGCGAGTTGTTTGTTTGTTTGTGTAGGTGCATGGGACTTTTGAGGAGCCTCCTACTGGATTGATACCTTGGTTCTCAAAAACTGAGGGAAATACTTACGCTACTATTGCTGCATCACCCATTCCTCTTCAAGGAAAACCAACGCAAGCTCAAGATGTATTAAGAAGGATTTCTGGCGCCGTTGTCGGGAAAGTCTTCGCTCAAGTCAAGACATACCAAGTACCCATCACAAACTCATCTCCCTCGCATTTACATTATTTGCCATTTGCCTCTCGTTTTCCTCTCCCCCACTTCACCCTTGCCGTTTTATTCGCCCTCTCTTTCCCAATCTCCTCCTCTCTTTTTCGCTTGCCTTTTTCTGTTTGCTCGTGTGTTAGATTGTTTACTTTGTCGTTATGTCTAGTTCCTTATCCGCGCCTATGTCTCCCGAGTTTGAAGTTCTTCACTTCAAGCAAAGGCAAGGAGAAAACTTAAAAGATGATTGGTGTAGGATGATGGAATCTTATTGCAAGTGCACCCTAGAGGTGAACTTTAGAATTTGTCTTCATAATTTTTATGTTGGGTTAAATATGGCGCATAGACAACTCTTGGATTGCATTGCCAAGAAACTTTATTGAAATTGATCGATGTCGCGCATGAAATTATAGAGGAATAGTGGAACACTACCTCAAAAGGAGGACCACATCCTACCCAAGAAGAAACCCAAGTGTTTGGAAAGATTTGCGAAGTAACAAAATATTACAAAAGTCTATTGAGCCTCTTAAAAGTGCAAGCGGAAATCTTCCTTTGCATGAGTATGTTGATTACTCTTTGCGATGGCGGTTGGATTCTGATCTAAAAATTTCTGAGTATGAAGGAAGCGGAAAGAACCTCCGGGTTTGAGCATGGCTCCGCTAAAAACTAAAAATTAAAGATGGCACTACTTAGATCTATCTTCGCTTTTATGCCTAGCTAGGGCGTTAAGCGATAGCGCTAGTTGGGAGGCAACCCAATTTTCTTTGTGTTTTTGTTTTTATTCCTGCTTAGTAATAAATCTTGCATCTACCTTCTGTTTAGATGTGTTTTATCTTTTGATTAGTGTTTGTGCCAAGTAGAACCTATAGGATAACCTATGATGATAGTTGATTTGATTCTGTTGAAAAACAGAAACTTTTCTAAGCAATTTAGTTTTGTTAAATCACAGAAAGCGTGCTTTTGCGTTTATTCTTTGGCTGCTGATCAGTGACAAATTTGCCAGGACTTCCTATTTTTGTAGGATTTTTAGAGTTCCATAAGTTTGCGTTAGTTACAGATTGCTACAGACTGTTCTGTTTTTGACAGATTCTGTTTTTAGTGTGTTGTTTGCCTATTTGATGCCTCTATGGCTAGTAAAATAGTTTATAAACCATAGAAGTTGGAATACAGTAGGTTTAACACCAAAATAAATAAATAAAGAGTTCATTACATTACCTTATGTGGTGGTTTTGTTTTCTTTCACTACAGACTTATAAGATTTCATGTTGAGTTTTGTGTTGTGAAGTTTTCAAGTTTTGGGTAAAGCTTTTATGGACTATGGAATAAGGGTGGCAGAGACTAAGCTTGGGGATGCCCATGGCACCCCAATATATTCAAGGATAGCCAAAAGCCTAAGCTTGGGGATGCCCGGAAGGCATCCCTCTTTAAATCCTCGTTCATTGGTAACTTTACTTGGAGCTATATTTTATTAGCCACATGATATGTGTTTTGCTTGGGCGTCGTGTATCATATTAGTCTTTGCTTTTTAGTTTAACACAATCATCCTTGCTGTACACACCTTTTGGGAGAAGCCCACTTGATTGAATTTATTAGAATATGCTATGTGCTTCACTTATATCTTTTGAGCTTGATAGTTTTTGCTCTAGTGCTTCACTTATATCTTTTAGAACGCGGCGGTGACTTATTTTGTAGAAACTGCTAGTCTCTCATGCTTCACTTATATATTTTTGAGTGTCTTTTAGAACAGCATGGTATTTGCTATGGTTATAAAATTGGTCCTAGAATGGTAGGCATCCAAGTTGGGTATAATAAAAACTATCATAGGAAGTGAATTGGATGCTATGATCAATTTGATACTTGATAATTGTTTTGAGATATGGAGGTGATATTAAATTCATGCTAGTTGGGTGATTATGAATTTAAAGAATGCTTGTGTTGAAGTTAGCAAGTCCCATAGCATGCGTATGGTTAAAGTTGTGTAACAAATTTGAAACATGAAGTGTACTTGGCTTGTGCATCCTTAATTATGAGTGGCGGTCGGGGACGAGCTATGGTCTTTTCCTACCAATATATCCCCTAGGAGCATGGCGTAGTGCTTGATTTTGATGACTTCTAAATTTTTGCAATAAGTATATGAGTTCTGTTGACTAATGTTGAGTCCATGGATTATACACACTTTTACCTTTCCACCATTTCTAGCCTCTTGATGCAGTGCATTGCCCTTTCTCACCTTGAGAGTTGGTGCAAACTTAGCGGTGCATCTAAACCCGTGATACGATCGCTCTATCACATAAACCTCCTTATATCTTCCTCAAAACAGCCACCATACCTACCTACTATGGCATTTCCATAGCCATTCCGAGATATATTGCCATGCAACTTTCCACCGTTCTATTCATCATCATCATGACATACTTTACTTTTGTCATATTGCCATTGCATGATCATGTAGTTGACATCGTATTTGTGGCAACACCATGCATAATTTTTCATACATCTCACTCTTGATTCATTGCACCATCCCGGTATACCGGCGGAGGCATTCATATAGAGTCATATCTTGTTCTAGTTTGAGTTGTAATTCATGTGTTGTAATCAATAGAAGTGTGATGATCATCATTATTAGAGCATTGCCCAAAAGAAAAAAAAAAAGAAAGGCCAAAGAAAAAAAAGAAGAAAAAGAAAAAATTAAAATAAAGAAAATAAATAAAAGGGGCAATGTTACTATCTCTTTTTCCACACTTGTGCTTCAAAGTAGCACCTTGTTCTTCATGTAGTGAGTCCCATATATTGTGCTTCAAAGTAGCACCATGTTTTTCATATAGTGAGTCTCATAAGTTATCTTTTTCATACTAGTGGGAATTTTTCATTATAGAACTTGGCTTGTATATTCCTACAATGGGCTTCCTCAAATGCCCTAGGTCTTCGTGAGCAAGCAAGTTGGATGCACACCCACTAGTTTTCTTTTATTGAGCATTCATTTATAGCTCTAGTGCATCCGTTGCATGGCAATCCCTACTCCTCATGTTGACATCAATTGATGGGCATCTCCATAGCCGTTGATTATCCTTGTCAATGTGAGACTTTCTCTTTTTGTCTTCTCCACAATCCCCATCATCATATTCTATTCCACCCATAATGCTATATCCATGGCTGATGCTCATATATTGCGTGAAGGTTGAAAAAGTTTGAGATTATTTAAGTATGAAACAATTGCTTGGCTTGTCATCGGGGGTATAGAAGTTGGGAACATCTTTGTGTGACGAAAATGAAGCATAGCCTAACTATATGATTTTGTAGGGATGAACTTTCTTTTGCCATGTTATTTTGAGAAGACATGATTACTTTGATTAGTATGCTTGAAGTGTTACTATTTCTTTTATCAATATGAACTTTTATTTTGAATCATTTGGATTTGAACATTCATGCCACCATAAAGAAAATTACATTGAGAATTATGCTAGGTAGCAATCCACATCAAAAATTTCTTTTTTATCATTTACCTACTCGAGGACGAGCAGGAATTAAGCTTGGGGATGCTTGATACGTCTCCAACATATCTATAATTTTTTATTGTTCCATGCTATTATATTACCCCTTTTGGATGTTTATGGGCTTTATTTTACACATTTATATCATTTTTTGGGACTAACCTACTAACCGGAGGCCCGGCCCGTATTGCTTTTTTGCCTATTTCAGTATTTTGAAGAAAATGAATATCAAGCGGAGTCAAGCGGAATGAAACCTTGGGGAGCGTGATTTTTGGAGCGAACATAATCGAGAGGACTTGGAGTGTAAGTCAAGAAGCAGCTGAGGCGGCCACGAGAGGGTAGGCGCCTCCCCCCTACAAGGCGTGCCCCCTTGTCTCGTGGGCCCCTCGGGGCAGCCACCGACGTACTTCTTCCTCCTATATAAGACTACGTACCCCGAAAACATCCAGGGAGGCAACGAAACACAATTTCCACTGACGTAACCTTCTGTATCTGCGAGATCCCATCTTGGAGCCTTCGTCGGTGCTCTGCCGGAGGGGGAATCGACGACGGAGGGCTTCTACATCAACACCATAGCCCCTCCGATGAGTTGTGAGTAGTTTACCACAGACCTTCGGGTCCATAGTTATTAGCTAGATGGCTTCTTCTCTCTTTTTGGATCTCAATACAATGTTCTCCCCCTCTCTTGTGGAGATCTATTCGATGTAAACTCTTTTTGCGGTGTGTTTTGTCGAGATCCGATGAATTGTGGGTTTATGATCAAGTTTATCTATGAGAAATATTTGAATCTTCTCTGAATTCTTTTATGTATGATTGAGTTATCTTTGCAAGTCTCTTCGAATTATCAGTTTGGTTTGGCCTACTAGATTGATATTTCTTGCCATGGTAGAAGTGCTTAGCTTTGGGTTCAATCTTGCGGTGTCCTTACCCAGTGACAAAAAGGGTTGCAAGGCACGT
Source organism: Aegilops speltoides (assembly GCA_021437245.1). Taxonomy (NCBI): domain Eukaryota; kingdom Viridiplantae; phylum Streptophyta; class Magnoliopsida; order Poales; family Poaceae; genus Aegilops; species Aegilops speltoides. The sequence continues at coordinate 17,021 of JAHHZJ010003379.1, forward strand.
ATTGTATTGTTGCCATCAAGGATAAAAATATGGGGTTTATATCATATTGCATGAGTCTATCCCTCTACATCATGTCATCTTGCTTAATGCGTTACTCTGTTCTTATGAACTTAATACTCTAGATGCAGGCAGGAGTCGGTCGATGTGTGAAGTAATAGTAGTAGATGCGGGAAGGAGTCGGTCTACTTGTTGCAGGCGTGATGCCTATATACATGATCATGCCTAGATAATCTCATAATTATTCACTTTTCTATCAATTCTTGTGACGATAATTTGTTCACCCATCGTAATACTTATGCTATCTTGAGAGAAGCCTCTAGTGAAAGCTATGGCCCCCGGGTCTATCTCTTATCATATTTGCTTCCAATCTACTTTTATTTGCATCTTTACTTTTTGCATCTATCTTATAAAATACCAAAAATATATTTATCTTATCATACTATCTCTATCAGATCTCACATGCATGAAGTGGCTGTGAAGAGATTGACAACCCTTTATTGCGTTGGTTGCGAGTTCTTTGTTTGTTTGTGTAGGTCGTGGGACTTTTGAGGAGCCTCCTCTGGATTGATACCTTGGTTCTCAAAAATTGAGGAAATACTTACGCTACTATTGTTGCCCCTTTCCTCTTCAAGGAAAACCAACGCAAGCTCAAGATGTAGCACGTATGAAGCATGCCCAAGCTTAATTCCTGCTCGTCCTCGAGTAGGTAAATGATAAAAACAGAATTTTTGATGTGGAATTCTACCTAGCATATTTCTCAATGTAATTTTCTTTATTGTGGCATGAATGTTCAGATCCGAAAGATTCAAGACAAAAGTTTAATATTGACATGAAAATAATAATACTTCAAGCATACTAACAAAGCAATCATGTCTTCTCAAAATAACTTTGGCCAAACAAAGTTAGCCCTACAAAATCATATAGTCTAGCTATGCTCTATCTTCATCACATAAAGTATTTAATCATGCACAACCACGATGACAAGCCAAGCAATTGTTTCATAATTTTGATATTCTCAAACTTTTTCAATCTTCACGCAATACATGGCGTGAGCCATGGATATAGCACTATATGTGGAATAGAATGGTGGTTGTGGAGAAGACAAAAGGAGAAGATAGTCTCACATCAACTAGGCGTATCAAGCGGCTATGGAGATGCCCATCGATAGATATCAATGTGAGTGAGTAGGGATTGCCATGCAATGGATGCACTAGAGCTATAAGTGTATGAATGCTCAACAAAAGAAACTTAGTGGGTTTGCATCCAACAAACGCTATGAAGACCTAGGGCATTTTGAGGAAGCCCATCATTGGAATATACAAGCCAAGTTCTATGATGTAAAATTCCCACTAGTATATGAAAGTGACAACATAGGAGACTCTCTATCCTGAAGATCATGGTGCTACTTTGAAGCACAAGTGAGGAAAAGGATAGTAACATTGTCCTTCTCTCTTTTTCTCTCATTTTTTTATTTGGGCCTTTTTTTGTGGCCTATTTTCTTTCTCTTTTTTTTCTTTTTTTCTTTTCGTCCGGAGTCTCATCCCGACTTGTGGGGGAATCATAGTCTCCATCATCCTTTCCTCACTTGGGACAATGCTCTAATAATGATGATCATCACACTTTTATTTACTTACAACTCAAAGATTACAACTCAATACTTAGAACAAAATATGACTCTATGTGAATGCCTCCGGTGGTGTACCGGGATATGCAATGAATCAAGAGTGACATGTATGAAAGAATTATAAAGGTGGATTTGCCACAAATATGATGTCAACTACATGATCATGCAAAGCAATATGACAATGATGGAATGTGTCATAAAAAACGGAAACGGTGGTAAGTTGCATGACAATATATATCGGAATGGCTATGGGAATGCCATAATAGGTATGTATGGTGGCTGTTTTGAGGAAGGTATATGGTGGGTGTATGATACCGGCAAAAGGTGCGCGGTATTAGAGAGGCTAGCAATGGTGGAAGGATGAGAGTGTGTATAATCCATGGACTCAACATTAGTCATAAAGAACTCACATACTAATTGAAAAAATCTATTGGTTATCAAAACGAAGTACTACGCGCATGCTCCTAGGGGGATAGGTCGGTAGGAAAAGACCATCGCTCATCCCCGACCGCCACTCATAAGGAAGACAATCAATAAATAAATCATGCTCCGACTTCATCACATAACGGTTCACCATACGTGCATGCTACATGAATCACAAACTTTAGAACAAGTATTTCTCATATTCACAACTACTCAACTAGCATGACTCTAATATCACCATCTTTATATCTCAAAACAATCATCAAGTATCAAACTTCTCTTAGTATTCAATGCACTTATATGAATGTTTTTATTATATCCATCTTGGATGCCTATCATATTAGGACTAATTTAGCCAAAGCAAACTACCATACTTTTCTAAAAGACTCTCAAAATAATATAAATGAAGCATGAGAGATCAATAATTTCTATAAAATAAAACCATCACCATGCTCTAAAAGATATAAGTGAAGCGCTAGAGCAAACTTGTTTAGCTCAAAAGATATAAGTGAAGCACATAGAGTATTCTAATAAATTCCGATGGATGTGTGTCTCTCCCAAAGGTGTGTACAGCAAGGATGATTGTGGTAAACTAAAAGCAAAGACTCAAATCATACAAGGCGCTCCAAGCAAAACACATATCTGTTGGGGAGCGTAATAATTTCAAAAAATTCCTACGCTACGCAAGATCATGGTGATGCATAGCAGCGAGAGGAGAGTGATGTCCACGTACCCTCATAGACCGTAAGCGAGGCGTTATGACAACGCGGTTGATGTAGTCGTGCGTCTTCACGATCCAACCGATCCAAGCACCGAGCGTCGGCACCTCCGAGTTACGCACCGTTCAGCTCGATGGCGATCCCGGACTCCGATCCAGCGGGGTGTGGGGATGAGTTCCATCAACCGACGGCGTGGTGGCGATTATGATGTTCTACGGCGCGGGCCGCTAAGCACGCAACAATATGACCGAGGTGGAATATGGTGGAGGGGGCACCGCTGCAGCTAAGAGCGATCACGATGATCAACTTGTGTGTCTAGAGGTGCCCTCCTGCCCCGTATATAAAGGAGGGAGGGAGGTGTGGCGGCCCCTAGGAGTGCGCTGGAGGTCCTACTCCCATCGAGTAGGACTCCCTCCTCTGCCTTAGTGGAGAAGGAAGGGGAGGGGAAGAGGAAAGGCGCCGCCCCCTTTCCTGTCCTATTCAGACTAGGCGGGAGGGGCACGCGGCCTGCCCTAGTCGGCCCTCCTCTTCTCCCTCATGGCCCATGTAGGCCCATTAACCCCCGGGCAGGTTCCGATAACCCCCGGTACTCGGTAAAACCCGATTTCACGGAGCGTTTCGATATCCAAATATAGGCTTCCAATATATCAACCTTTATGTCTCGACCATTTGAGACTCCTCGTCATGTCGTGATCACATCCGTGACTCGAACAATCTTCGGTACATCAAAACTTATAAACTCATAATAAAACTGTCATCGTAACGTTAAGCGTGCGAACCCTACGGGTTCGAGAACTATGTAGACATGACCTAGAACTATTCCCGGTCAATAACCGATAGCGGAACCTGGTGCTCATATTTTCTCCTACATATTCTACGAAGATCTTTATCGGTCAAACCGCATAACAACATATGTTGTTCCCTTTGTCATCGGTATGTTACTTGCCCGAGATTCGATCGTCGGTATCCAATACCTAGTTCAATCTCGTTACCGGCAAGTCTCTTTACTCGTTATGTAATACATCATTCCGTAACTAATCATTAGCTACATTGCTTGCAAGGCTTATAGTGATGTGCATTACCGAGAGGGCCCAGAGATACCACTCCGACAAGGAGTGACAAAACCTAATCTCGAAATACGCCAACTCAACATGTACTTTCGGAGACACCTGTAGAGCTCCTTTATAATCACCCAGTTATGTTGTGACGTTTGGTAGCACACAAAGTGTTCCTCCGGTAAACGGGAGTTGCATAATCTCATAGTTGTAGGAACTTTGTATAAGTCATGAAGAAAGCAATAGCAACATACTAAACGATCAAGTGCTAGGCTAACGGAATGGGTCATGTCAATCACATCATTCTCCTAATGATGTGATCCCGTTAATCAAATGACAACACATGTCTATGGTTAGGAAACATAACCATCTTTGATTAATGAGCTAGTCAAGTAGAGGCATACTAGTGATGTTATGTTTGTCTATGTATTCACACATGTATCATGTTTCGGGTAATACAATTCTAGCATGAATAATAAACATTTATCATGATATGAGGAAATAAATAATAACTTTATTATTGCCTCTAGGGTATATTTCCTTGAGTCTCCCACTTGCACTAGAGTCAATAATCTAGATTACGATAATGATTCTAACACCCATGGAGTCTTGGTGCTGATCATGTTTTGCTCATGGAAGAGGCTTAGTCAGCAGAGTGCGCAACATTCAGATCCATATGTATCTTGCAAATCTCTATGTCTCCCACGGACTTGGTCCGGATGGAATTGAAGTGTCTTCGATGTGCTTGGTCCTCTTGTGAAATCTGGATTCCATTGCCAAGGCAATTGCACGATATTGTCATAGAAGATCTTCATTGGTCCCGATGCACTAGGTATGACACCTTGATGGAAATAAACTCCTTCATCCATACTCCTTCATTTGCTGCTTCCGAAGCAGCTATGTACTCCGCTTCGCATGTAGATCCCATACGGCGCTTTGTTTAGAACTGCACCAACTTACAGCTCCACCGTTTAATAAAACACGTATCCGGTTTGCGATTTAGAATCGTCCGGATCGGTGTCAAAACTTACATCGGCGTAACCATTTCGACTAGTTATTTGTCACCTCCATAAGCGAAACATATCCTTAGTCCTTTTCGGTATTTGGGATGCTCTTGACCGCTGTCTAGTGATCCACTCTGGATTACTTTTGTACCTTCTGCCAAGCTTATTGCTAAGCATCGTCGGTCTGGTACACAACATTGCATACAAGATAGGCGTATGGCTGAAGCATAGGGAACATCTTTCATTTTCTCTCTATCTTCTCTGTGGTCGGGCATTGAGTTTGACTCAACTTCACACCTTGTAATGAGGCAAGAACCCTTTCTTTGCACGATCCATTTGAACTTTTCAAAACTTTATCAATGTATGTGCTTTGTGAAAGTCAATTAAGCGTCTTGATTTATCTCTATAGATCTTGATGCCCAATATGCAAGCAGCTTCACGAGGTCTTTCATTGAAAAACTTTTATTCAGTATCCTTTATGCTATCCGAAATTCTATATTATTTTGATTGACAATATGTCATCTACATATAATATCGAAATGCTCTGAGCTCCCACTCACTTTCTTGTAAATCTGAGGCTTCTCCAAAAGTGCATATAAAACCATATCTTTGATCACACTATCAAAATGTTTATTCCAACTCGAGATGCTTGTACCAGTCCATAAATGGATCATTTGGAGCTTGCATACTTTATTAGCACCTTTTGGATCGACAAAACCTTACGGTTGCATCATATACAACTCTTCTTCCAGAAATCCATTCAGGAATGCAGTTTTACATCCATTTGCCAAATTTCATAATCATAAAAGCGGCAATTGCTAACATGATTGGACAGACTTAAGCATCGCTTCTGGTGAAAAGTCTCATCGTAGTCAACTCCTTGAACTTGTCGAAAACCTTTCACAACAAGTCGAGCTTTGTAAGCGATTACATTACCATCGGTGTCAGTCTTCTTCTTAAAGATCCATTTATTCTCAGTGGCTTGCCGATCATCGGGCAAGTCAACCAAAGTCCATACTTTGTTCTCATACATGGATCCCATCTCAGATTTCATGGCTTCAAGCCTTTTTGCGGAATCTGGGCTCATCATCGCTTCCTCATAGTTCGTAGGTTCGCCATGGTCAAGTAACATGACTTCCAGAATAGGATTACCGTACCACCCTGGTGCGGATCTTACTCTGGTAGACCTACGAGGTTCAGTAGAAACTTGATCTGAAGTTTCATGATCAATATCATTAGCTTCCTCACTAATTGGTGTAGTTGTCACAAGAACCGGTTCTTGTGATGAACTACTTTCCAATAAGGGAGCAGCTACAGTTACCTCATCAAGTTCTACTTTCCTCCCACTCACTTCTTTGAGAGAAACTCCTTCTCTAGAAAGGATCCAAATTTAGCAACGAAAATCTTGCCCTCAGATCTGTGATAGAAGGTGTACTCAATAGTCTCTTTTAGGTATCCTATGAAGACACATTTCTCCGATTTGGGTTCGAGCTTATCTGGTTGAAGTTTCTTCACATAAGCATCGCAGCCCCAAACTATAAGAAATGACAACTTTGGTTTCTTACCAAACCACAGTTCATAAGGCGTCGTCTCAACGGATTTTGATGGTGCCCTATTTAACGTGAATGCAGCCGTCTCTAAAGCATAACCCCAAAATAATAGCGGTAAATTAGTAAGAGACATCATAGATCGCACCATATCTAGTAAAGTACGATTACGATGTTCGGACACACCATTTCGTTGTGGTGTTCCGGGTGGCGTGAGTTGCGAAACTATTCCGCATTGTTTCAAATGTAAACCAAACTCGTAACTCAAATATTCTCCTCCATGATCAGATCGTAGAAATTTTATTTTCTTGTTACGATGATTTTCCACTTCACTCTGAAATTCTTTGCACTTTTCAAATGTTTCAGACTTGTGTTTCATTAAGTAGATATACCCATATCTGCTCAAATCATCTGTGAAGGTGAGAAAATAACGATACCCGCCGTGAGCCTTAATATTCATTGGACCACATACATCAGTATGTATGATTTCCAATAAATCAGTTGCTCGCTCCATAGTTCCGGAGAATGGCGTTTTAGTCATCTTGCCCATGAGGCATGGTTCACAAGTACCAAGTGATTCATAATCAAGTGATTCCAAAAGTCCATCAGTATGGAGTTTCTTCACGCGCTTTACACCAATATGACCTAAACGGCAGCGCCACAAATAAGTTGCACTATCATTATCAACTCTGCATCTTTTGGCTTCAACATTATGAATATGTGTATCACTACTATCAAGATTCAATAAAAATAGACCACTCTTCAAGGGTGCATGACCATAAAAGATATTACTCATATAAATAGAACAACCATTATTCTCTGATTTAAATGAATAACCGTCTCACATCAAACAAGATCCAGATATAATGTTCATGCTCAACTCGGCACCAAATAACAATTATTTAGGTCTAAAACTAATCCCGATGGTAGATGTAGAGGTAGTGTGCCGACCGCGATCACATCGACTTTGGAACCATTTCCTCAGCGCATCGTCACCTCGTCCTTAGCCAATCTTAAGCAATCCGTAGTCCTGTTTGAGTTGCAAATATTAGCAGAACCAGTACCAAATACCAGTACTCTGCGAGCATTAGTAAGGTACACATCAATAACATGTATATCACATATACCTTTGTTCACTTTGCCATCCTTCTTATCCGTCAAATACTTGGGGCAGTTCCGCTTCAAGTGTCTAGTCTGCTTGATAGAAGCACTCGATCTCGGGCTTAGGTCCAAACTTGGGTTTCTTCTCTTGAGCACAACTTGTTTGTTGTTCTTCTTGAAGTTCCCCTTCTTCTTCCCTTTGCCCTTTTTCTTCAAACTGGTGGTCTTGTTAACCATCAACACTTGATGCTCCTTCTTGATTTCTACCTCCGCAGCTTTTAGCATTGCGAAGAGCTCGGGAATAGTCTTGGCCATCCCTTGCATATTATAGTTCATCACGAAGCTCTTGTAGCTTGGTGGCAGTGATTGAAGAATTCTTTCAATGACACTATCATCAGGAAGATTAACTCCCAGTTGAATCAAGTGACTATTATACCCAGACACTTTGAGTATGTGTTCCTTGTGAACTATTCTCCTCCATCTTACAGCTATAGAACTTATTGGAGACTTCATATCTCTCAATCCGGGCATTTGCTTGAAATATTAACTTCAACTCTGGAACATCTCATATGCTCCATGGCGTTCAAAAGCGTTGTTGAAGACCGGTTCCAAGCCGTAAGCGGGCACTGCTGAACTATCGAGTAGTCATCGGCTTTGCTCTGCGGACATTCTTGCGTCATCGGTTGCATCGGCAGCAGGCTGGCACCAGCGGTGCTTCGGGCGTAATTCTTACGTGCAGCAATGAGGATAATCCTCGAATTCTGGACCCGATCCGTGTAATTGCTACCATCATCTTTCAACTTAGCTTTCTCAAGGGCGCATTAAAATTCAACGGAACAACAGCACGAGCCATCTATCTACAACAAACATAGACAAGCAAAATACTATCAGGTACTAAGTTCATGATAAATTTAAGTTCAATTAATCATATTACTTAAGAACTCCCACTTAGACAGACATCTCTCTAGTCATCTAAGTGATCACGTGATCCAAATCAACTAAACCATGTCCGATCATCACGTGAGATGGAGTAGTTTCAATGGTGAACATCTCTATGTTGATCATATCTACTATATGATTCACGTTCGACCTTTCGGTCTCCGTGTTCTGAGGCCATATCTGTATATGCTAGGCTCGTCAAGTTTAACCTGAGTGTTTCGCGTGTGCAACTGTTTTGCACCCGTTGTATTTGAACGTAGAGCCTATCACACCCGATCATCACGTGGTGTCTCAGCACGAAGAACTTTCGCAATGGTGCATACCCAGGGAGAACACTTCTTGGTAATTTAGTGAGAGATCATCTTAAAATGCTACCGTCAATGAAAGCTAGATAAGATGCATAAAGGATAAACATCACATGCAATCAATATAAGTGATATGATATGGCCATCATCATCTTGTGCTTGTGATCTCCATCTCCGAAGCACCGTCGTGATCACTATCGTGACCGGCGTGACACCTTGATCTCCATCATAGCATCGTTGTCATTACGCCATCTATTGCTTCTCGACTATCGCTACCGCTTAGCGATAAAGTAAAGCAATTCTGAAGCGTTGCATTTCATACAATAAGCGACAACCATATGGCTCCTGCCGATTGCCGATAACCGGTTACAAAACATGATCATCTCATACAATAAAATATAGCATCACGTCTTGACCATATCACATCACAACATGCCTGCAAAAACAAGTTAGGCGTCCTCTACTTTGTTGTTGCAAATTTTACGTGGCTGCTACGGGCTTAGCAAGAACTGTTCTTACCTCGCATCAAAACCACAGCGATAGTTCGTCATGTTAGTGTTGTTTTAACCTTGAAAGGACGGGCGTAGCCGCGGTCAGTTCAACTAAAGTAAGAGGCAGACACCCTCCGGTCACCTTTAAGCACGAGTGCTCGTAGCAGTGAAACCAGTCTCGCGTAAGCATCTGGCGTAATGTCGGTCCGGGCGCTTCATCTCACAATCCGCTGAACCAAAGTATGACATCTTTGGTAAGCGGTATGACTTATCGCCACAACTCACTTGTGTTCTACTTGTGCATATGACATCTCGCATAAAACCGGCTCGATACCAATGTTGGGGAGCGTAGTAATTTCAAAAAATTCCTACGCACAAGCAAGATCATGGTGATGCATAGCAATGGCGGGGAGAGTGATGTCCACGTACCCTCGTGGGCCGTGGCGGAAGCTTTATGACAAGCGGTTGATGTAGTCGTGCGTCTTCATGATCCGACCGATCCAAGCACGAGCGTCGGCACCTCGAGTTCGACACCGTTCACCTCGATGGCGATCCCGGACTCCAATCAACCGGTGTCGGGGATGAGTTCCGTCGGCCTGACGGCGTGGTGATGATGATGATGTTCTACCGGCGCGGGGCTTCTCCTAAGCACCGCAGCGATATGATCGGCGTGGAATATGGTGGAGGGGCACGCACATAGCTAAGGAACAACTACAAGAAATTTGTCACCTTGTGACCTTGACTATTAGTCCTTTGAAAGGTCACAAATTTCCATTTATGACCTTTTGTGACCAAAAGCAGAAGGTCGAAAAGATGGCGATCGTAAACTAACTATAGCGACCTTCTCTGTGAGAAGGTAAATGAGCGTTATGACCAAAATATGTCTAATGTGGCGTTTTGGTCACTAGCAACCTCCCGAGCCACGTAGGCATCGGCATAGCAAGGTGATGTGGCACAAGATTCAGCCGGTCAATTCAGTTTTCCACATGGGCCTAGCCCAACAATTGACCTTTTAATGCATTTTTTCTTGTTAATTTTCACTAGCTACATGGGCTTGGGCCATTAATTGACTTTTTTCTAACATGCAGCCTTCTACTAATTTTTATTTTCATCCTTTTTTGCCACTAGTCCATAATCAGATTGGTCCCACTTGTCATTCTTATCACAAAATTGATCCCACATCAAAATTTCAAAATCTATCAAACAACCATTATAACTTGGACCCCCTTGTCAGGTTTCCATTTGACGGGTATTCAAATCACATACACAATCATTATTTCAAACAATCCAAATAGCAAATGAAATTCGTCCAAAACAACACGGCACTAGTCTATTACAAACGCTACAGTATACTACAGCCCAGATAAGCCTACTACTACCTACATTTACAACACATAATATGCTAGTCTTTGTTGATATGCTTCACGACTTGAACTTGGATTAGCACTTCACCTATGCAAAAAACAAGAATGAACATATAAGAATAAGAATGTGTACAGAACATCAAACAGTAGCCAATGAGGGATCCAATAACTTATAAGCAAGAATTGACAGCAAATGAGATGTACATAAATAGTATGACTAACACTAACGATATCGTTCATGGAGTGACTAAAATGTTCTCACTAGCTAGGATTTTTTAGTATACAATATACTGACATGTGCAACTCTCTAAACTGATCATAGAAATGAAAACTATAGGTGCGCTATAGGCCAGATCATCATATTTGACCATTAATATTTATGTATTACTATAGCACTAGGAGTACACAGCAACTAGTAGCAGAACTAGAAGAAATAACAAACCGAAGATGGATACAAACTAGTGACTAAGTACAAACTATTATGTCCTTTGCTCTCCTGCAATTCTCTATACAAAAAGACAATGAAACAAAAAAGATGGAACCATCCACTGCCATTCATGCACAAAATATCGAACCATCAACTGCCAGAAAAAAAACATGAAACACCATCCACTTCAACAGCCACAAGTCACATGGTAAAGGTTCAGACTAAACTGGGACAAAACTGGGACTACTAGGGAAAAGGCTAGCAGCAGCGCGGGTTTTCAGGCTAGCAGCAGCGCGGGTGGCCGCGCTACTAATAAGGCGCTATAGCTAACTCATAGTAGTAGCGCGGCCCCAACCCGCGCTACTACTGTTGACGATATCAGCAGCGCTTTTTGCGAACGTGCTACTATTAACTAGCTGTAGCGATTTCGTCATCCTCGCTCTTGCTATATCTTTCATCATTTTCCCTTGCCCATTCCTTTCAGTTCTCCTTTCACTTTCGGTTCTCCTTTCGGATACTAGATACTAGGTACTGCTAGTAGATATCAAATTCATAAACCATTACTAGATGCGGTAGTACTCGCCGTTCAAATTACTCGTCGTGGTTTTAGTTCAAACCACGACGAGTAATGAAACGAAAAATACTAAGATAACAATTTCATGCATAGCCAACATGCATCCTCAAGCGATACATGGTCATATCAACGGCCATCATCATATGTAGTTCTAGATTATATCGGCGGCGATCATCATATGTAGTTCTAGATGATATAGCCACACACACATATGTAGTTCTAGATGATATAGCCACACACATATGTAGTTCTAGATGATATAGCACACACACATATGTAGTTCTAGATGATATCGAAGACAATCATCATCCTCAAGCACAGGCGGTTGGTGTTCTGATAGTAATTAGGATGGCCTGTCCAACACGAAGATTCTTGCCATCGAGAATTTCTTCCACCCAACCGAGCTTAAGTGTGTGCGACCGTCCGTGTCCCCTTGCAGTAAGTCTGAGTTGTGTGAGCCCCTTGCGATAAGGCGTAGTCTAGCTGAGCCTTCTTCATCGGGCTCGATACCATAACTCACAGATATGCTCTTTGCCAATTTCTGAATAAGAAAAACATATCAATTAATAAGCATGTGATCAAACTCTACACTAAAACATATATATCATCGACTAGATTCCACACAACATACCATATCATTGGATTTGTACACTAAGTAATTCACACTATTAATTTGCATTTGTAAGTATAACATACCATATCATGTCGATCAACCATGGTATTTGTCAAGCGGGTCACAAATGGCACCCGACAAAGTCGTGCGTGGCGGAATTATGTCCACAGGTTGGACACCTCCTCCTCACTCAGCCTTGTTCTTTGAGCTACGATGGCTTCATGAAGTGGGTCCTCATCATCTTCATCGAGTGGGTCCTCATTATCTTCATCATCTTCATCATCTTCGTCATCTTCATCATCTTCCACCAGGTTGAGATAAATGACAGCTAGCTTGGGTCTTTCTGCTCGGAAGTTGAAGCTGATCAACTCACCACCAGTAAGATGCATGCGAGCAACGAAACGGACCCATCCATCTCCTCCAATCTGCGACATATTGCGTCATTTCTCGACCTCCATAGTGTATGGCCCCCCAGGAGCCTCAAATGTCACAGTGTCTCCTATCAGCTTGTTAAATTTCAACCTCACATTGCATGGGACGATCTGTGTAAAATAAGCAAAATGACACAATGCAGTAATGCCAACACTAAAAATAAAATAGTTATTACATTTCATCTAATTTCTTACCGCCGCATAATGAAAACTTCATTTGGAAGTAGATCTGAGAACAACTTGCCGGTTGCAAGGCTCTTTGGCGCATCTTGACTTACACAGATTGACATGGTGGTGGTGGTGGTGGCGCCATTCTTCCTAAAGCAATATGAGCAAAGGATTACTAAATCAACTAAATCAAAATGTTCCTAAGTCAACTAAATCAACTAGCCTACTAAATCAACTAAATCAAAATGTTCTAAGTCAACTAAATCAACTAACCTACTAAGTCAACTAAATCAAAATGTTCTAAGTCAACTAAATCAACTAGCCTACTAAATCAACTAAATCAAAATGTTCTAAGTCAACTAAATTAACTAAATGAATTAGCCTACTAAATCAACTAAATCAAAATGTTCTAAGTCAACTAAATCAACTAGCCTACTAAATCAAATAAATCAAAATGTTCTAAGTCAACTAAATCAACTAGCCTACTAAGTCAACTAATTTATATCAACTAAATCAAAATGTTGCATGTGGCGGGAGGAGGGAAGGAGGCGACTCGAGGAGGAGAAAGGCGTGGGATGGAGGAGGAAGGCGGGGCGAGGAGGGGCGGCGGGCGGCCAGTTGAGGAGGATGGAGGAGGAAGGCGGGCGAGGAGGGGCCAGCCAGTGGCGGCAGATTGAGGAGGGCGGAGGCGGGAAAAGCGGAGGCGAGGAGCCGGCCAGCGGCGAGTGGAGAGGAGGGCGGAGGAGGAGGCGGTGCCGAGTCCAGCAGGAGGAGGAGGTGATGGCGCGCAGCAGGCGGAGGAGGCGGCAGGGCGCCTTGAGCGGAGAGAGGCGGCAGAGGCGGCGCAGATTTTGAGTGTGTGTGTGAGTGGATCGAAGGGAGGAGATGAGGAGATGGATGGCTTAGCGATGGCGCTCTTGACAAAACACGCTCTTGCTAAGCTATCTAGCAACAACGCTTTTCACGATGGCGCTCTTGCTATGTGTCGACATGCAAAATACACATTGATCATCAACGATCTTTTGTGTACAATCTGATTTGACAATATGAGTCCTCACGGTTTAGGAACGGTGAAGACTCATATGCAACCACAATTCTACACATAGAGTTCAATGAAGATCAAGTGCTTGTCAAAGTGTGAAGTAACATATTTAAGGTGGTAGAAACTCTCTTCACGGGCGAGGTGGGACTAAATTTTGTAGGAAACTTAGCGATGGCGCTTATCGAAATCTTGCTGCTACTATGCTACGTGCGATGATGGCGTAGCGTCATTTTAACGCGTTGCTGCTATAACTAACCTTCTTGGCGACCTCGTAGGAATTATAGCAGCAGCGCGTCTTTGGGTGGACGGCGCTATTGCTATATTTGTCTCAGCAGCGAGTTTCAATGGTCCGCGCTACTGCTAGTTAGCAGCAGCGAGTTATTTTGAAGCGCGCTGCTGATAAGATTCTGTGTATAGGCTTTTCCCTAGTAGTGGTGAGAAGGTCGTAGACATTTATGACCAAAATATGTCTATTGTGGCGTTTTGGTCACTAGCAACCTCCCCAGGCCACGTAGGCGTCCATCGTGGCAAGCTGATGTGGCACAAGATTCAGCCCGGTCCAATTCAGTTTTCCACATGGGCCTAGCCCAACAATTGACCTTTTAATGCATTTTTTCTTGTTAATTTTCACTAGCTACATGGGCTTGGGCCATTAATTGACTTTTTCTAAAATGCAGCCTTCTACTAATTTTTTATTTTCGTCCTTTTTTTGCCACTAGTCCCACCAATCAGATTGGTCCCACTTGTCATTCTTATCACAAAATTGATCCCACATCAAAAATTTCAAAATCTATCAAACAACCATTATAACTTGGACCCCCTTGTCGGGGTTTCCATTTGGCGGGTATTCAAATCACATACACAATCATTATTTCAAACAATCCAAATAGCAAATGAAATTAGTCCAAAACAACACGGCACTAGTCTATTACAAAGCGCTTCTGGTATACTACAGCCCGGATAAGCCTACTACGCCTACATTTACAACACATAATATGCTAGTCTTTGTTGATATGCTTCACGACTTGAACTTGGATTAGCACTTCACATGCAAAAAACAAGAATGAACATATAAGAATAAGAATGTGTACAAAACATCAAGCAGTGGCCAATGGGGATCCAATAACTTATAAGCAAGAATTGACAGCAAATGAGATGTACATAAATAGTATGACTAACACTAACGATATCGTTCATGGAGTGACTAAAATGTTCTCACTAGCTAGGATTTTTAGTATACAATATCTTGACATGTGCAACTCTCTAAACTGATCATAGAAATGAAAACTATAGGTGCGCTGTAGGCCAGATCATCATATTTGAGCATTAATATTTATGTATTACTATAGCACTAGGAGTACACAGCAACTAGTAGTAGAACTAGAAGAAATAACAAACCGAAGATGGATACAAACTAGTGACTAAGTACAAACTATTATGTCACTGCTCTCCTGCAATTCTCTATACAAAAAGACAATGAAACAAAAAAGATGGAACCATCCACTGCCATTCATGCACAAAATATCGAACCATCAACTGCCAGAAAAAAACATGAAACACCATCCACTTCAACAGCCACAAGTCACATGGTAAAGGTTCAGACTAAACTGGGACAAAATGCCATGCCGCGGTCTATGCTCTCGATACAAACAGACACAAAACTACAAACAGCTAACGGTGAAAGCGAAAAGCGTAACATCTAATGGTATTGCATACACACGAAGCATTATATACTCGTATATTACAGCGGCGTTTGCCTCGAATCCTTTTGGTAGAACCGTAGAGGCCAAAAATGCTTTTCTGCGAGACAATCAATATATCTGACTGCTTTGGCCTTCTGATGCACATGCTGCAGGCTTAGCAGCTTGTGTGAGTGGAAGCTGGCCTGGTCGGTCGGGCACACAATTATGTAGCCGGTAAAAGGAACAAATAATTAAAAGAACCAACAAGAACTCATACAAAAGCAAATCAATAATACCGGGGCGTCTTCCATTGTTCTCTATACATTTTCCATTCCATGTTTGAATTTGTTGCATTTATTATTTGCATGAAAATGAAATCACAAAGTCACAACAGTACATTCAGACATTTACTCCATGAACAAATAGGTTGGCATTTGGAGAGAGATAATCAAGCAGCTTCTGCGGCAACTGGTCCAAGCCAAGAAAACATGGGGAGCAACAAGCGGCCAATGCGCGCCTGACGGCGCTGCCATGCCTAGGCGCTCCCTCCTTTCTCGACCCCAGGCGGGCGCGGCAACCATATGCGTGGCGATCTGGTACAGGCAGGCGGAGGGCGGCGGCCGCCGCCTGCTTCAAGATAGGCGGGTAGCGTAGCTCATCTCCATCATCATCGCGGACGGCAGCCCCTGTTTTAGAAAAGATGGGATTATCGCCGATGCTATAGTAAACCATCGCGGGATCAGGTGAGCTCGATGAAAATGCCACAAGCTGTAACATCTAATGGTTTTGTATCCGTTGGCACATGGTGTTTTGAGTGCACATAGAGCAACATTGATTATGACATGATTATTATTTATTTTTGACCAAATTGCATTCACTTTGACATAATAAATCGGTAACATCTAATGCAATACATGATGGAAGCAGACCAGCAGTGGGAGAGAGTCACCACCTTGGCGGCCTTGGTGGGCAGGCCCTTGGACCTTCTGCTCCTTCAAACTCGCAGGACCTTGGTGATGGCCTGCACAAACCGCACCTCCATGAACAAATACTACAGAATAAGAAGACAAGGGGAAGATGGATGAACAAGGGCATAGTGCTGAACCTCCATAGCTGCCAAATCAGGCACCTTGGTGCGCTCGGTGGAGCGGGCTGGGGTACAGATCTCCCTGTCGAAGTTTCCTGCAACCAACCCAAACCAACAGAGAAGATAAGCATTCATCAGGGAATGGAAGGGAAGGGGATAGATGAAGAGGAAATAGAGAGAGGGGGTGGACCTTGATCGTGGTATACCTTTTCCTCGTCTTTGGAGGAAGAAGGACAATCCATGGCGTCTCGGCGGAGGCTCCACTCCATGGCGCTGCCTCTGAGCGAGGCGAGGCGGGGTCGAGGCGAGAGGAGAAGAAGAGGAGGAGAAGGAGGGTGAGGATTCATACCAAGCATTGTCGTCGAGGCAAGCCACGTACTGCGCCCTGCGATCGCTTGCCATGGCCGGCTAGGGTTTGGCGGGCAGGGGGTCGAGGAGGCGGGTCTAACATGGGCTGAGCAGCTCCAGCGGATCTGCGTCCATGGCGGCCTCCTTCTGAGAAATCTGAGAGGATTGAGACTTGAAAGAAAAAGGGATACACAAGCAGAGGGAGGAAGAAGGCGGGGAACACGTCGACTGTGGGACTTGATCGGCCGGCGGAGCTGCTCCGTGGCGCGAGGCCGAGGCGCGGAGACCGAGGCTGGATCGCGTTGGATCTCCCTCCTCGGGTTCTTCTCTACCTTCTATGAGGAAGGGAGGCGAGAGGAGGAGGCGTGGGGATCAGATCTCTTGATGAGAGGAGGTGAGGAGGGAGGCGGAGGTCATGGCCGCGCGAGGTGAGGAGGCAGGCGGTTGGTGGCGGTGCGGCATGGGGAGGCCATGGATGGCGGGACGGCAGGGCGGTTGGTGGGCGACGCGGCGGCGGGTAGGGTTTGGGAGGGAGACGATGGTGGGATGGGATCGGGGTGGGTGGGAGACGAGTGGGAGGGATGGGATCGGGGTGGGTGGGGCCGTGTTGTTTCCCTTTTTATTTAATTTTTTAATTTTTTGTTTTCTATACATAGATGGATGGATGTGGGATGATGGATGGATGGATGGGCGCCATGTCATCGATCCGTGTCAAACCAACTCCACCAATGGGAATAGAGTATATGTGATTTGTGTTTTTTTGTTTTGTTTTTCTTCTACTTTTACACATGAAAAAAATCAAAAAAATTGTCTCATATTGCGCACAAGGGTGCATCTTGGAATTCCAAACAATGTTGCCTAAGGGAGTTTTCATTTTCTTTGCACGGAAAATTCATTTTCCATTTTCGAGTCTTAGAAATGAGGTTTTTTGTGAAGAAACTACCAAATAATTGTTGCAAAATGGACCAAATCAATTTTATAAAATACTAGGCCATGTTTAATGCACAATTGACAAAATGGTTGGGTGAAAAAGTTTTGATCCACCTCGATGAAAAAGACAAATTGTAAATCGATTCAATTTGAAGCAGGTCAAATTTGAACTGTAGCTGCCTCATAGTTTGCTCTTTATTTTTCCAAAAATCATTTCTAGGTACATAAGTATCTATTTAATCATAGAAACACCAAAAAAATTCCAAGATTCAACCACTAGCTAGGAGCGATCAAGCTGTCGTTTTGACCGCATTTTGAAAGCAGGCATAAAAATTCAAAAAATCAAAAATTGGAAAACCTTTGCATTGTGTCATTATATGTGACCAAGTTTCTAGGAAAAATAATAAACTTGTAAAGCGGTAATTATTTTAAAAAAAGTGTTCTCAGAAATGAGCTATCAAGTGTGAAGATTCATGGCTTTCAAGCCAAATGATCAATCTTATGGCCACATTCATGGCATAGTTTGTTCAAATGATCTAATATTGTGCACAAGGGTGCATCTTGGAATTCAAACAATGTTGCCTAAGGAAGTTTTCATTTTCTTTGCACGGAAAATTCATTTTCATTTTGAGTGCGAAATGAGGTTTTTTGTGAAGGAACTACCAAATAATTGTTGCACAAATGGACCAAATCAATTTTATAAAATACTAGGCCATATATAATGCACAAGTGACAAAATTGTTGGTTGAAAAAGTTTTGATCCACCTCGATGAAAAAGACAAATTGTCGTCGATTTAGTTGGAAGCAGGTCAAATTTGAGCGTAGCTGCCTCGAGTTTGCTCTTTATTTTCCCAAAAATCATTTATAGGTACATAAGTATCTATTTAATCATAGAAACACCAAAAATTCCAAGATTCAACCACTAGCTAGGAGCAGTCAAGCCCGCCGTTTTGACCGCATTTTGAAACAGGCATAAAAATTCAAAACAAATCAAAAATTGGAAAACCTTAGCATCGTGTCATTATATGTGACCAAGTTTCCGGGAAAATAATAAACTTGTGTCGGTAATTATTTTAAAAAGTGTTCTCATAAATGAGCAATCAAGTGTGAAGATTCATGGCTTTCAAGCCAAATGATCAATCTTATGGCCACATTCATGGCATAGTTTGTTCAAATGATCTAATATTGTGCACAAGGGTGCATCTTGGAATTCAAACAATGTTGCCTAAGGAAGTTTTCATTTTCTTTGCCAGAAAATTCATTTTTCATTTTCGAGTGCGAAATGAGGTTTTTTGTGAAGGAACTACCAAATAATTATTGCACAAATGGACCAAATCAATTTTATAAAATACTAGGCCATATATAATGCACAATTGACAAAATGGTTGGGTGAAAAAGTTTTGATCCACCTCGATGAAAAAGACAAATTGTAAATGGATTAAATTTAGAAAGCAGGTCAAATTTGAGCTGTAGCTGCCTCATAGTTTGCTCTTTATTTTTCAAAAATCATTTCTAGGTACATAAGTATCTATTTAATCATAGAAACACCAAAAATTCCAAGATTCAACCACTAGCTAAGGCAGTCAAGCCGCCGTTTTGACCCCATTTTGAAACAGGCATAAAAATTCAAAAAAATCAAAAATTGGAAAACCTTCGCATTGTGTCATTATATGTGACCAAGTTTCCGGGAAAAATAATAAACTTATGTCTGGTAATTATTTTAAAAAGTGTTCTCAAAATGAGCTATCAAGTGTGAAGATTCATGGCTTTCAAGCCAAATGATCAATCTTATGGCCACATTCATGGCATAGTTTGTTCAAATGATCTAATATTGTGCACAAGGGTGAATCTTGGAATTCCAAACAATGTTGCCTAAGGAAGTTTTCATTTTCTTTGGACGGAAAATTCACTTTTCATTTTTGAATGCGAAATGAGGTTTTTTGTGAAGGAACTACCAAATAATTGTTGCACAAATGGACCAAATCAATTTTATAAAATACTAGGCCATATATAATGCACAATTGACAAAATGGTTGGGTGAAAAAGTTTTGATCCACCTCGATGAAAAAGACAAATTGTAAATCGATTAAATTTGGAAGCAGGTCAAATTTGAACTGTAGCTGCCTCATAGTTTGCTCTTTATTTTTCAAAAATAATTTCTAGGTACATAAGTATCTATTTAATCATAGAAACACCAAAAATTCCAAGATTCAACCACTAGCTAGGAGCAGTCAAGCCTGCCGTTTTGACCGCATTTTGAAACAGGCATAAAAATTCAAAAAAATCAAAAATTGGAAACCTCGCATTGTGTCATTATATGTGACCAAGTTTCCAGGAAAAATAATAAACTTATGTCTGGTAATTATTTTAAAAAGTGTTCTCGAAATGAGCTATCAAGTGTGAAGATTCATGGCTTTCAAGCCAAATGATCAATCTTATGGCCACATTCATGGCATAGTTTGTTCAAATGATCTAATATTGTGCACAAGGGTGAATCTTGGAATTCCAAACACTGTTGCCTAAGGAAGTTTTCATTTTCTTTGCGGAAAATTCATTTTCATTTTTGAGTGCGAAATGAGGTTTTTGTGAAGGAACTACCAAATAATTGTTTCACAAATGGACCAAATCAATTTTATAAAATACTAGGCCATATATAATTCACAATTGACAATTATGGTTGGGTGAAAAAGTTTTGATACCTCGATGAAAAAGACAAATTGTAAATCGATTCAATTTGAAGCAGGTCAAATTTGAGCTGTAGCTGCCTCATAGTTTGCTCTTTATTTTTCCAAAAATCATTTCTAGGTACATAAGTATCTATTTATCATATAAACACCAAAAAATTCCAAGATTCAACCACTAGCTAGGAGCGGTCAAGCCCATTGATTTGACCGCATTTTGAAACAGGCATAAAAAATTCAAAAAAAATCAAAAAATTGGAAAACCTTCACATTGTGTCATTATATGTGACCAAGTTTCCAGGAAAAATAATAAACTTGTAATACAGTAATTATTTTAAAAAAGTGTTCTCAGAAATGAGCTATCAAGTGTGAAGATTCATGGCTTTCAAGCCAAATGATCAATCTTATGGCCACATTCATGGCATAGTTTGTTCAAATGATCTCATATTGTGCACAAGGGTGCATATTGGAATAACAAACAATGTTGCCTAAGGAAGTTTTCATTTTAGTTGGACGAAAAAACCATTTTCCATTTTTGAGTGCGAAAGGAGGTTTTTGTGAAGGAACTACCAAATAATTGTTGCAAAATTGGACCAAATCATTTTATAAAATACTAGGCCATATTTAATGCACAATTGACAAAATGGTCTGGTGTAAAAATTTGATCCACCTCTCGTGAAAAAGACAAATTCTGCCGATTCGGTTGGAGCGGGTCAAATTTGAACTGCAACTGCCTCATAATTTGCTATTTATTTTTCCAAAAATCATTTCTAGTTACATAAGGACCTATTTAATCAAAAATACATGGTTTGGTGGCGATCGTCGAGGTTTGGGCGGTGGCGAGGCCCCAACTCTAGGCGTGTAGCTTCGCATGCCCTTGGCGTGGTCACCGCATGGCCGTGGCGTTGCCATGTGTTACAGGCGGCCTAGGCATGTCTAGTGGGTTGGGCACTCCCAGGTTGGTGCTAGGAAGAAAATTACAACATAAGATTCTCACAAGGAGACCAATCGATGCTCAAACATGAATTAGCGACCAAGTGTTTGATTAGCGGTATGGGAAATGTACATGGCTAATGGGCGTGAGTTTTGGCTGAGGATGATCAGTTACTAAGAAGACCATTTTCACAAATTTTCAGCCCAAAAGGAGGAGCCTAGGTGGTACTTGCTTTGCAAACCAGCACACTGGACATAAATATGAATGTTGAAGCTCGGCTCAAAATAATGAATGGATTGAGCTGGCATTTGGTGGAGGATGGTTATTTGGGCATAGGAAAGCACTATAGAAAATGGATACTATTTGGACATGCCAAAGTGGTACTTCCTTCACAAGCTGTTACTTTGAATAGAATAGGAAAATGAATATTTTTGAATTATTTTGAACTAGGAAAGGAAGGTTTTTACATATTTGTGAAGATATGACCCAAAGAATTTATGAGATTTTTTGGGAATTTTGGGAATGACAGAAATATAGGTTGCTTCACAACCTAGGGCAAAAACTGCCACATGGACATGACACATAGGCAAAAGCCCGATGAGGTGGCGCCTAGTCATAGCAACCCACCACAATATACAAGGCTATGACCATCTATATTGGTCGTTAACTACTAGAAATAAGGCGGACTAAGCTGTTAGCTTTATGACCATTTCATGTAAGGAAATTATGACCTTCGACCAAAATGGTGCAATGGTTTAGGGTTTGGAGCCCTCGAACAGCTTTTGACCAATTAGTCTCAAATGGTCATAAATCTATGACCAATTCTTCTAGGGTCCTTGTGAAGGTCATAAGTTGACATATTTCTTTAGTGAATGATCACGATGATCAACTTGTGTGTTTAGAGGTGCCCCCTGCCCGTATATAGAGGAGGGAGGGAGGTGCGGTGCCCCCTAGGGGTGCGCTGGAGAGTCCTACTCCCGGGAGTAGGACTCCCTCCTCTCTTAGTGGAGAAGGAAGGGGAGGAAGAGGAAAGGGGGGTCGCCCCTTTCCTTGTCCTAATCGGACTAGGGGAGGGCATGCGGCCTGCCGGGCAGCCCTCCTCTTCTCCCTCATGGCCCATGTAGGCCCATTAACCCCGGGGTTCCGGTAACCCGGTACTCGGTAAAATCGATTTCACGGAATGTTTCCGATATCCAAATATAGGCTTCAAATATATCAATCTTTATGTCTCGACCATTTGAGACTCCTCGTCATGTCGTGATCACATCAGGGACTCTGAACAACCTTGGTACATCAAAACTTATAAACTCATAATAAAAGCTGTCGCCGTAGCGTTAAGCGTGCGGACCCTACGGGCTCGAGAACTATGTAGACACGACCTAGAACTGTTCGGTCAATAACCGATAGCGGAACCTGGATGCTCATATTGGCTCCTACATATTCTATGAAGATCTTTATCGGTCAAACCGCATAACAACATCGTTGTTCCTTTGTCATCGGTATGTTACTTGCCCAAGATTCGATCGTCGGTATCCAATACCTAGTTCAATCTCGTTACCGGCAAGTCTCTTATGCATCATTCTGTAACTAACTCATTAGCTACATTGCTTGCAAGGCTTATAGTGATGTGCATTACCGAGAGGGCCAGAGATACCTCTCCGACAATCGGAGTGACAAAACCTAATCTCGAAATACGCCAACTTAACATGTACTTTCGGAGACACCTTTAGAGCTCCTTTATAATCGCCCAGTTACGTTGTGACGTTTGGTAGCACACAAAGTGTTCCTCTGGTAAACGGGAGTTGCATAATCTCATAGTTGTAGGAACTTTGTATAAGTCATGAAGAAAGCAATAGCAACATACTAAACGATCAAGTGCTAGGCTAACGGAATGGGTCATGTCAATCACATCATTCTCCTAATGATGTGATCCCGTTAATCAAATGACAACACATGTCTATGGTTAGGAAACATAACCATCTTTGATTAATGAGCTAGTCAAGTAGAGGCATACTAGTGGCGTTATGTTTGTCTATGTATTCACACATGTATCATGTTTCCGGGTATCTGAGTTCTAGCATGAATAATAAAATTTATCATGATATGAGGAAATAAATAATAACTTTATTATTGCCTCTAGGGCATATTTCCTTCAATATCATGTGGTGAATAAAATATAGCTCCAAGTAAAGTTACCGATGGGCGAAGACAAAGAGGGGATGCCTTAGGGAATCCCCAAGCTTAGGCTTTTTGGTTGTCCTTGGATTTTACCTTGGGGTGCCTTGGGCATCCCCAAGCTTCGGCTCTTGCCACTCCTTGTTCCATAATCCAACAAATCTTTACCCAAAACTTGAAAACTTCACAACACAAAACTTAGCAGAAATCTTATGAGCTTCGTTAGCGAAAGAAAACAAAACACCACTTCAAGGTACTGTAATTAACTCATTCTTTATTTATATTGGTGTTAAACCTACTGTATTCCAACTTCTCTATGGTTCATAACCTCCGATACTAGCCATAGATTCATCAAAATAAGCAAACAACACACGAAAAACAGAATCTGTCAAAAACAGAACAGTCTGTAGTAATCTGTATCAAACGCATACTTCTGTATCTCCAAAATTTCTAAAATAAATTTATGGACGTGAGTAATTTATCTATTAATCATCTGCAAAAATAATCAACTAAATATCACTCTCCAGTAAAAAAAATTAGCTAATCTCGTGAGCGCTAAAGTTTCTGTTTTTTACAGCAAGATCAAAAAGACTTCACCAAGTCTTCCCAAAGGTTCTACTTGGCACAAACACTAAATTAAACGAGAAAACACATATAACAAGAGTCTAGATTAATTATTTATCACTAAACAGAACCAAAAAGCAAGAAACAAAAAAAATTGGTTGCCTCCCAACAAGCGCTATCGTTTAATGCCCCTAGCAAGGCATAAATGCAACGATAGATCTAGGTATTATCATCTTTGGCATGCAATCCATAAGTAGCTCTCATAATAGATTCATAAGGTAATTTAATTTTCTTTTTAGTAAAGTGTTCCATGCCTTTCCTTAACGGAAATTGGAATCTAATATTCCCTTCTTTCATATCAATAATTGCACCAATCGTTCTAAGGAAAGGTCTACTAAGAATAATAGGACATGAAGGACTGCAATCTATATCAAGAACAATGAAATCTACGGGCACATAATTCCTATTTGCAACAATAAGAACATCATTAATTCTTCCCATAGGTTTCTTAATGGTGGAATCCATGAGTGCAAGTTTAAGAGCAATCATCAAATTCACGGAAACCTAACATATCACACAAAGTTTTTCGAATCGTGGAAACACTAGCACCCAAATCACACAAAGCATAGCATTCATGATCTTTAATTTTAATTTTAATAGTAGGTTCCCACTCATCATAAATTTTTCTAGGGATAGAAACTTCCAACTCAAGCTTTTCTTCATAAGATTGCATTAAAGCATCAACGATATGTTTGGTAAAAGCCTTATTTTGACTATAAGCATGTGGAGAATTTAGCACGGATTGCAACAAGGAAATACAATCTATTAAAGAGAAATTATCATAATTAAATTCCTTGAAATCCAAAATAGTGGGTTCATTGCTATGTAAAGTTTTGACCTCTTCAATCCCACTTTTACCAATTTTTACATCAAGATCTAAAACTACGAATCCTTTGGGAAGCCTTTTAACTAAAGTTGACTCATCTACAGTCCCATCATTATCAAGATTCATATTGCAAAACAAAGATTTAATAGGAGACACATCAATCACTTTTAGATCTTCATCCTTATTATCATGAAAACTAGAAGAACACACTTTTACAAAACAATCTTTCTTATACGCATCCTAGCGGTTCTTTCTTTGCACTCATCAATGGAAATTCTCATGGCTTTGAGAGACTCATTGATATCATGCTTAGGTGGAATAGATCTAAGTTTCAAAGAATCAACATCAACAGAAATTATATCCACGTTCTAGCGATTCATCAATCTTAGGCAATTTTTCTTCATGCAAAGCATTGGAATTCTTTGAGAAATCATAAATTCTTTAACGATAGTCTCAAAATCAGAGGCGTCTTATTAAAATTTCCATAAGAGTTGTTGTAGGAATTACCATAATTATTAGAGGAATTACTAGGATACGGCCTAGGATTAAAGTTTCCTCTATAAGCGTTGTTACAAAATTGTTCCTACCGACAAAATTCACATCCATAGATTCATTATTATTCTCAATCAAAGTAGACAAAGGCATATCATTGGGATCAGATGAAACTCTCTTATTAGCAAACAATTTCATAAGTTCATCCATCTTTCCACTCAAAACATTAATCTCTTTAGTTGCATGCACCTTTTTACTAGTAGATCTTTCGATTGTGCCATTGAGAATAATTAACCATAACATTATCTAGGAGTTTAGTAGCTTCTCTAAAGTGATTTCCATAAAAGTGCCTCTCACGGCCGAATCTAAAAGATTTCTAGAAGCAAAATTCAATCGGCATAAAATTTTGTATAATCATCCATAAGTTCAAACCATGTGTAGGGCAATTACGTATCATTAATTTCATCCTCTCCCAAGCTTGTGCAACATGTTCATGATCAAGTTGCTTAAAATTCATAATATCATTTCTAAGAGAGATGATCTTAGCGGGAGGAAAATACTTAGAGATAAAAGCATCTTTGCACTTATTCCATGAATCGATACTATTTTTAGGCAAAGACAAAAACCAAGTTTTAGCATGATCTCTAAGCGAAAAAGGAAATAGCTTCAACTTAACAATATCATTGTCCACATCTTTCTTCTTTTGCATATCACACAAATCAACAAAGCTATTTAGATGGGTAGCGGCATCTTCACTAGGAAGGCCGGCGAATTGATTTTTCATGACAAGATTCAACAAAGCAGCATTAATTTCACAAGATTCAGCATCGGTAAGAGGAGAAATCAGAGTGCTAAGAAAATCATTGTTGTTGGTATTGGCAAAGTCACACAATTTAGTATTATCTTGAGTCATCGTGACAAGCAACCAATCCAACACACAAGCAAACTGAAGGAAATATGCCCTAGAGGCAATAATAAAGTTATTATTTATTTCCTCATATCATGATAAATGTTTATTATTCATGCTAGAATGGTATTAAACCGGAAACATGCTACATGTGTGAATACATAGACAAAATTATAGTCACTAGTATGCCTCTACTTGACTAGCTCATTAATCAAAGATTGTTATGTTTCCTAACCATAGACATGTGTTGTCATTTGATTAGTGGGATCACATCATTAGAAGAATGATGTGATTGACATGACCCATTCCGTTAGCCTAGCACTTGATTGTTTAGTATACTGCTATTGCTTTCTTCATGACTTATACATGTTCACTGTAACTATGAGAATTATGCAACTCCGTTTACGGAGGAACACTTTGGGTACTACCAAATGTCACAATGTAGCTGGGTGATTATAAAGTCTGCAAGTGTCTCCGAAGGTACATGTTGAGTTGGCGTATTTGAAGATTAGGTTTTGTCACTCCGATTGTCGGAGAGGTATCTCTGGGCCCTCTCGGTAATGCACATCACTATAAGCCTTGCAAGCAATGTAGCTAATGAGTTAGTTCACGGAATGATGCATTACGTAACGAGTAAAAGACTTGCGGTAACAAGATTGAACTAGGTATTGGATACTGGCGATCAAATCTCGGGCAAGTAACATACCGATGACAAAGGAACAACGTATGTTGTTATGCGGTTTGACCGTCTGAGATCTTCGTAGAATATGTAGGAACCAATATGGGCATCAGGTCCCGCTATTGGTTATTGACGAGAATGATACTAGGTCATGTCTACATAGTTCTCGAACCGTAGAGTCCCGCAACAACGTTACGATGACAGTTTTATTATGAGTTTATAAGTTTTGATGTACGAAGTTTGTTGAGTCTGGATGTGATCACGGACATGACTAGGAGTCTCGAAATGGTGAGACATAAAGATTGATATATTGGACGACTATATTCGGACACGAAGTGTTCGGGTGATTTGGAGAAAACGGTCTTGGGAGGGTTCTGGAACCCCGAAAGTATTGGGCCTTAGTGGGCACGAGGAGAGAGAGGCAGCAGCCGGGAGGTGGCGCCCCCTCCCAAGGGGAGTCTGAATTGGACTAGGGAGGAGGTGCGTGTCGTGGTTCTAAGTCTGACGGTAGAAGTAGGGGTAGGTTAAGGAGGCGATGTCCTAGCTATGGAGCGATTGTGGAGACAAAGGATGTGCGAGTTCAGGCCCTTCCGGAAGAAGTAACAGCCCTACGTCTCGGAGCCTGAGGCGGTCGAGTGGATTATGAGTATGAGTATTACAAGAGTCTGAACCCTTCTACTGTGGAGGGTGGCTTATATAAGTCGCCAAGACCCCAGCCAGCCCACATAATGGAGGGATTAAAGTACATTAAGCTAGGGGGTTCTTGTGCGCCCTCATAAAATGCCTTAACTATCATTAAGTCTATTCAATAGCACACCGTTCTTGCGATGGAGTGTCTTGACCTTACGGTGGTGAGTGAGTCTTCATGGTGAGTGAGTCTTCCATGGTGAGTCCTTCGATCTGGTCGAGTGGATTCCTCTTTGGTCATTGGAAGATGATCTCTTCTGAGTACCCTTGGGTAGGGCGTTTAGGTCAGGCCTATGACCCTACCCTAGGTACATGAATCCATCATTAGCCCCGAATGGATTGAGGCTTGAGTGAAGGAGGAGTTGAAGTTGTTTACATTGCTTTTGCATTACAGCAGCGTGTCGTTTGGATCAAGATCTTCTTTGTTGATAACAAGAAACTTTCCTTGATCGACTTGATCCATTCTTGTTCTTTAGTCGAGTGACTTCTTCGCTACACGAGTAACAGATCGCGGGAGATCTCGCGTTCGACGGTGATCTGTCATCTGCGGATCTCGCGGGATCTGAAATTTGGGGGCGAAAGCAGAACGAGCTGCGGCGCTTGGATGGGGCGTAACGAGCGCCTCGATTTTCGCGCCGCTTTCTCCGCCACGTATCGCGCTTGATCGCGGCTGTTCGGGATATGATTGGATTGCTTTGGGTCCTGTCATCCACTCGGAAGGATGCTATAAAGTAAGTCCGGAGGCTCATGCCTGATACCTTGTTCTTCCTCCCCGTTCTCTCGTCTCTGCTCCCCACGTTGCTGCTGCTCTCTTGTCATCCTCCTCCTTGCGCATTCCGCCCGCGTATGGGCAAAGAAAGCAACGATCTTTGGAAGCGTCGAAGAAAAGCGTCGATGGCGGAGAAAGCGTCGGCGGCGAAAGCGAAGGGAGATCCACGGTCATGGCGGTTCCTCATCGAGATCTAACCTGCCGAAAGGCTGGGTCGAGGAGGCTGGATCGATCGACCATTAGAGAAGGATCTCCTCGACATGGCCAGCGACGGATTGATTCCCCCGGCTGCAAGACTTCCGGCGAGTGGCAGCCCCCGAGAAGAGGGTGAGTCGTGCTTTTGGCCACCCACATCGACCGAGGTTTTTCATTGCCGCCGAGTGTCTTCTTTCGGGTTTTCTGAATTTCTTGAACCCAGCTCCATCATTTCCTCAAACTCCATCATTATACCTTGCAGCGTTTGTGTCTATGTGCGAAAACTTCTTGGGTTGTCGACCTGCCTTGGGGTTTGTTCAAGTACATCTTCACATGTCGCTCTCGGTGTGAAGAAGGCAAGCTCTGAGCGAGAGGACCCAAGTAGTCCAAATGTGTGGTGGTTTAGGAGTCAGTTGAGGAGCAAAAGCACTTTTCAGCTATGCATTTTCCGAGTCGGTCGAGAGGTTGGCGATCGACTGGTTCTATTGCGGAGCGAGGCGGCGCTTTGGACGATCGGCCGGCCTCCCGAGTTTACCATGAGTCAGTGAATAAACCCTCCTCCACGAAAGTTGTTCTGAAGAGGGCTGAAGTGAAGATCTTGATGGACCGAGTGGTGCAGTTGGTTAGGGGCGGAGTGGTGGTATGGACCTCTGGAGGTTTTTCTTGGGCGAATCCAGCCCCTTGATTCGAGTCCTTTGTATGTGGTTGTATCGCGGCACGAAGGCGAGACTCGCGTCCACCGGGAGGCGGTCGGCGATGCGTAGTGGAAAGATGGATGGCTTCAATCACTGGAAACAAGGACAATCCTCGCGGATCCGGAGGATTTCTCGCGCAATCGTGACAGCGTTCGGATAAGGTACACTTGTTACATTTTTACATTGTATGTACATCGAGTGTATACGTAATTTGGTCGTTGAACTCTGCTTTGATATCTCGAGGCCCTCACGAGCTGTACTCAATGCCATGGCGCCCGAGTTCCGGCGAGGAAGGGAAGCGGTGGAGGTGAGCGAGGAAGAGTGGAATTCAGATGGCCGAGGAGGCAGCGACAACGGCGATGGCGATAGCGAGGGCAGCGAGGGCGGCGAGGATGAAGAGGAGGAAATCGCACCACAGCGCTTGGAAAAGCGGTCAAAGCTTATGCATGACCCTTGGCTGAGCAGCGGTAAAGGGGTCGTGACTGCCTCGCGATCGACCAAGCGCCCTCGGACCGCTTCTCCGGTGCCGGCGAGAAAGCGCCGAAACAACGAAGGTAGTTCCGCCGAGGGCGACCAAGCCTTTGCCAAAAATGAAGGTGTCCATCCCCACCATCTCGGGGTAAACACATTGCTTAAGTCTTCTTGCTTCAAACAAATTTTGCCTCTGATTGATATATGAATTGGTCGTTGACTCTTTGGAGTTTCAGTGCTGCGACCACGAAACCTCGGTTAAAGTTGATGACCATGAGATGGAGGCGCTGCCACCTCAAATCTTGGTATTATATCCTTAATTCCTGTTCTCGGTCGTGACTCAAGATTCCTAATCTCAACTTTTTCTTGAAGCTCGGCCGATAACATCATCACTCTCACGATGGCGATGATGAGGATGAGACCCTTGAAGGTTAGGAGGAGCGGGAAGGCAACGGCTGGCGGAGAAACCCAAGAACAGCGGCACCGAGACCATCATGACGGAAGGGAGGCGGCACTTTCGACATCCGTGACCTTGGCGGTGCGCTGACCGATGCTCGACCCACCGTCGAGTGCTGGACAACCTTCGATCTTCACCACGCACCCGTCCGGAGGACCAAAGCGATCTGCTAAGGAGGCGATCCGTCAGCGGGGATCATGATGGAGCGGTGAAGATCGCTCGGGATCTTGAGCCAAGCGACTTACGATGCCAGCTCGCCCTTGAGCAATGTTGGTCGATCGACCACCACATTACTGTTAGGATATGCTATCGAAACTTTTCTTTCTGAAATTTATAGCAATAGCAATCACCCTTTGGGTGTGTCGATAACAACTCCGTGTTGGCGGGGGCGCGCTGAGTGCACCCGGCAGGTGTAATCCCCAAGGCTAAGGTCATTGCTGGCGATCGGGTTTAAACTTCATAAGTAAATTTGATCATTACTCGAATGAAGCGAATGTGTTTACGAGACCGGTGGGGAACACGCTGAGTGCACCCAGGTGTAATCCCAGGCTGTGATCATTGCTGGCGATTGATTCTGATCTGAAGATTCTGATCGTGATCGACACATTTTTTTTTTGTTGGTGGTTGGTTCTGCATAGGCTTACTAAGAATGGAACTGGTGGGCCGGTCGACTCGCTCTTTCAGCTGGTCATTGGTGACTATGTCTGTGAAATAAGACCGGTGGGGGCGCGCTGAGTGCACCCAGGTGTAATCCCAGACTACGGTTGAATGCTTGCATTATTGTAGTCTTAAAACACATCATTTTCTTGATTCACTCGGAAGTGGATTATCTCGATATTTTACAATCGACTCTTGGCGAAATCTTGTGATCTTCTGACGCTACACGAATTGGGCGAAACATATTCAGCTGGAGTTGGACTTGAAGCTGGTGCAAGAGAACGATGAAAGCGAAGGAGGAGACCAAAGGTATGTTTGGTGAGATTTGACGACTCTGTCTTCCTCCACTTGTTTCAAGCTTGACTTTGCTGTGATTCTGAGGCAAGGTGAAGGAGGCTCAAAGGAAGAAGGAGCTCGAGTTGTCGAGAAGATCAAACTTGCGATGAAAAACTGGCCTCCGTTGCCAAGCTTGAACAAGAAGCGCCCGATCTGAAGGTTGCTCGGCGCTGCCGGCAAGGATCTGAGCGGATGAAAGTGACAAGAAAAATCTGACCGAGAAGATCCTCAAGCTGGCTGGGAAGAAGAGCGAGATGGAAAGCTTCTTGGGCGGCCTTGCTAAGCTGTTTCTCCAGCTCGAAGGTAACTTTTCCACTCGACCAATCTCCTCATTGTTATGTTTTCATTTATTTGTTTTCTGACTCGTAGTTTTGTTTTTGCGAGTTCGCGCAACTTTGAGGAAGAGACCAGCCAGTGGAGAGCGAACCTTGATCGATCAATTCCCGGTGAGCGATGAAAGCTGCCATGAGTGTCTTCCATTTGGAGTCAGCGTTCTTTCTTTGTTGTGGATTATCTCGCAAGGCGAAGGTGGCTACATCCGTGTCGACTCGACACTCGGCGAAGAGACATTCCAAAATGACCTTGAGTCATTGATGGCTCGGCTGAACGCCGAATCCTGACCGAGTGCAAGAATGGAAGAAATCTTCGGCTCGGTGTGGTGCGGACGTTGCCTTGTGTCTGGCGCGAGTCCATTGCAAGGAAGCTCGAGAAGATAAGTTGGCGGCTCTCCGAGTGGCCAACACAAAAAAGCATGACCGGGACTTTCATGGAGACTTTCATCGCTGCTGCCACGAGAATTGCTGGCGGGATCGATCTTGGCGAGTTCGTTGCTCCATCCACCCTCCGCGGGCGGTAAAAACTTTATTTGACCTTAAATTTGCCTCGGTATGCGAGTGGAGTTATAACCGATAAAACCTTAACGGGCTTGGTGCTGAGCACTCTCGGTTATTTTAGGTATCGACCTAAATTTGGATTGAATGTTTGGGTATGATTGCTCTTGGCTTGACTGCTCTTTGCGGTCGGCGGCGGGATCTTGTTGCGATCGACTTATTCCTTAGGCGAGCGCAGGCTGCAGCTAAGCCTCGGTGAAAGCATGGCTTATCACTCGGTGGGATTTAAATAACTTAGGCGGCTGGGCTGCAGCTAAGCCCCAGTGGGAGTTTGCTCTCCACTCGGTGGGATTCTTTATCTTAGGCGAGCACTGGGCTGCAGCTAAGCCTCCAGTGGGAGGTTTGCTCTCCACTCGGTGGGATTTCTTTTATCTTAGGCGAGCTGGGCTGCAGCTAAGCCCCAGTGGGAGGTTTGCTCTCCACTCGGTGGGATTTCTTTATCTTAGGCGAGCAGGGCTGCAGCTAAGCCTCCAGTGGGAGGTTTGCTCTCCACTCGGTAGGATTTCTTTTATCTTAGGCGAGCTTGGGCTGCAGCTAAGCCCCAGTGGGAGGTTTGCTCTCCACCGGTAGGATTTCTTTTATCTTAGGCGAGCCTTGGGCTGCAGCTAAGCCCCAGTGGGAGGTTTGCTCTCCACTCGGTAGGATTTCTTGATCGACCGTTGTATTTGTGTGAAGCTCGGAGAAGAGGTCGCGATCGACACGTTGTATTTGTGTCGAAGCTCGGAGAAGAGGGTGTGATCGGCTGCACCTCGCTTTCCTTGCGAATATACTTCATACTTAGGCGAGTCCTTGGACTGCAGCTAAGCCTCAGTGAAAGTCGGCTTACCACTCGGTGGGATTTTTAATAACTTAGGCGAGCCTTGGGCTGCAGCTAAGCCCCAGTGGAAGTCGGCTTACCACTCGGTGGGATTTGTAAAACACTTAGGCGAGCCGGGCTGCAGCTAAGCCCCAGTGGAAGTCTGGCTTACCACTCGGTGGGATTTATAAAACACTTAGGCGAGCAGCGAGCTGCAGCTAAGCCTCAGGTGGAAGTCGGCTTACCACTCGGTGGGATTTAATAACTTAGGCGGAGCAGTTCGCGACTAAGCCACCCCTTGGGGAGGTGAAAATTGTACTTGACTCAAAGTAAAAAGTGACAAAAATTATGAAGGAATTATGACACTATTGCTTCTAGCATACAAGAGTGCTTTATTACAGTTCTTCGAGTGAAAAACTTTAAGTGTAAAGCAGGCGGAGCAGATCCGCATTCAAGCTCGGGGCTCATCGATATCGTGTTCGACATTGTAGAGGCGATATGCCCCATTGTGGAGAACCTTTGTGACGATGAAAGGACCTTCCGGGGAGGAGCAAGCTTATGTTGCTTACTGCTGATCTACCGAAGGACAGATCCCTTCTGGAAGGCTCGACCTCTCACATTTCTGGCGTCTGGTGGCGCAAGTCTTCTTTGGTAAATGGTCGAGCGGATCGAGCCATTTCCCTTTCCTCTTCGGAGGTGTTGCATCTGTGGCGCTTGCTCAACCACGCTTCATTATAGAGTTCAATTAAGTGGAGCATTGTGAAGGAGATCACTCGGTAAAATTGCTTACGCCCCATAGACCGGGAAAAAAGGAGTTCTACCGATCGACCGATTAGGCGTGGTCCATGAACCCCAAAGCGAAGGAAGTTAAATCGACCCAAGCACCAACCGCATGCTTGAGATCTCGCATCAAGCGGGGCTTGGACCCTTGAGGATCAATCCATTGGCTCGTTACGCTGTCCATTCATTGTGGATGGGCAAGCTGAAGCGTAGTCGACTTCGTATGCCTTGGGAGTTGCGAAACCCTTGAATTCTTCGAGTCAAAATTGACCCATTATGCGTGATAATCTTGTGCGGGACTCCATATCGAGCGTCAACTTTACGATGAAGGAAACAGCGATACCAGCGTCAAGTTTTTGATCGGCTTAGCCTCAATCCACTTGGTGAACTTGTCATTGCTACGGTACATGCGTGAAACCACTCCGACCCGTCGCAAGGGACCGATCATGTCAACCCCATCTTGCAAAAGGCGAGACGGCGGAATGGTCTTCAAGGCTGGGCAGGCTTGTGTGACATATTAGAGTAGGCCGACATCGCCGCACTTATCCACTATTTCTTTCGCCATCTCATTTGCTCTTGGCGGTAAAATCCTGCTCGGTATGCTTTGTACAATGGTCAGGAAGGGCGCATGGTGACCACAGGTCCCAGTGGATATCATTGAGAATGACTTCGGCCTTCTTACGGCGTTATGCATTTTGTCCGACTCCGTTGGGCTTTCCCTATATAACTTGTCCATTGATAACGATAAAGGCTTTGGATCGACAGACGATCTGTCGAGCCTCTTCCTCATCCTCTGGGAGCTCTTTTCTCGAATATACGCAATGTATGGAATTGTCCAATCGGGAGTGACTACCAAAACCTCCATGACCAAGTCGACCCCTGCGGGGACCTCAACTTCGATCGAGTCTGTGGCACTCTTGGGTTGTGGGGCTTCCTCGTGTGAGGATCTTCCTTGGTGACGGAATGTGTATATGTTCCAAAAACACGCCACTCGGAATGGCTTCCCTCTTGGACCCTATCTTCGCGGGTCATCTGCAGCCTGATTTTTCGATCGGGGATGTGATGGAGTTCAACCCCTCAAACTTCTTTTCGGCTTCCTCCTTTGCATTGCAATATCCGGTCATAGCCGGGCTTCTCACGTCCTCCTTCATCACTTGATTGACTACTAAATCTGAGTCGCCATAAACCATCGGTGACGGCCGGACGCCGAAGTGAGATGGCCATCGCAATCCATATAAGAGGGCCTCGTATTCTGCCTCATTGTTGGAGGAATCAAAGTGAATCTGGAGCACATACTTAAGCTTATCTCCTCTGGGGAAACAGAACAACTGACACAGAACCATTCAGCATCTTGGAGCCGTCAAGAACATGGTCCAATGCTCAAGTGAACTTCGGTCGGTTCTTTGTTGTTCGATCCACTCGGCAGGAAATCTGCTATAGCACGGGACTTAATGGCTTTCTTTGCCTCGAATTTGATATCAAGGGAAGAAGTTCAATCGCCCACTTTGCCACTCGACCGGTTGCGTCTACATTATGTAAGATCTACGATAAAGGGCGTCGGCGGCAGCGTGACAGTGATCGGAGAAATAGTGAGCAACCTTCTTCGTGGTCATGTATATACCATACACAAGCCGATAATGAGGTATCTACTGCTTGGATGGAGTCAAAACTTGGATAAATAATACACGGGCGTTGAACTTTGAAGGCCTTTCCTTCCTCTTCCGCTCGACCGTAAGCCTGAGGCGACAACTTGTCCGATGGCTGCAATGTAAGCAGCAGAGGCTCTTTGTTGTTGGAGCAGCAAGCACCGGCTGGGTGGAAGCGAGCTTTTAGCTCGGCAAGCGCTGCATCGACTTCGGAGTCCACTCGAACTTGTCGACCTTCTTCATCGATCGGTAAAGAGGCAATGCCTTTTCACGAGTCGTGAGATGAATCGACTTAAGCGGCCAAGCATCGGTAAGCTTACGGACGCCGTGCACTTTCGCCGAGGCGTTTCATTAGGAGAATAGTGCCGATCTTCTACGGGTTAGCGTCGATTCCTCGTTGGAAGCGAAAACCGAGTAGTTTTCCACGGGAACCCGAATGTGCACTTTGGCGGATTGAGCTTGATATCGTGCCGTCGGAGGTTGGCAAATGTTTGGCGAGGTCGTGAGCAGGTCGGAACCCTTCGCGACTTAACGGCGATATCATCCATATCGCTTCCACATTCCGGTGATCTGGTGAAGACACTTACGAATCATTCGCATAAATGTGGCTCCGGCATTCTTGAGGCGAATGGCATGGTGATATAGCGAAGCACCGAATGGAGTGATGAAAGCTGTTTTTATTTCGTCGGGTCCATCTGAGGCGGATCGATGATACCGAATATGCATCCAAAAGACAATCTCTCACACCCGCGGTCGAGTCGACAATTTGGTCGATGCGGGAGAGAAAATGATCGCCGGGCAGGCCCGATTAATGTGCTTAAAATCAATGCACATGCGGAGGAGTTATCCTTCTTGGGGACCATGACAACATTGGCGAGCCACTCGGGTGGTAAATCTCTCGGATAAATCCTGCTGTCAGCGGTCGAGCCACTTCTTCTCCAATAGCCTTTCTCTTACGGGCGGCGGACGCCGAAGATGCTCTTTCACTGGTTTCGCTGATTTGTCGACTCGAAGGCGATGCTCAGCCAGTTCCACAGGAACACGGCATGTCGGTGGCTTCCATGCAAAATGTCGATTCTCACGGAGGAACTGGATGGCGCTTCTTCCTATTTGAGTCGAGTGTTGCGGATATGTGAGTCGGAGCTGCATCGGGTCGGTCGGATGAATATGAGCAGGCCGTCTCACGGATGACTTGAATCAGATTACGTGGCTGGCCTCTTAGTCTTTAGCAAATCACTTTCGGATCTGCGTTTTGCATATACTCTTGAATTCGACCGTGACACTTGGGAGTCGGCAATCTTTGAGCCCTTACGGAAGCACTCTTACGCCTTCTTCCTATCGCGGTGGCGGTGATCACTCCTTTGGGTCTGGCATTTTCAGTTTGAGGTACCGTAGCATGGTCGAGCCATGAATCGTGCATAGGCGAACCTCCCAAAATGGCATGATATGCACTCTGAAAATCTACAACCTCAAAGGTCAACTTTTCTTCTTGGAAGTGCTTGGAATCACCAAAAACCACGTCAAGGGCTATTTGGCGAGTGAGTTGGCCTTCTTCCCGGTATGACTCCGTGGAAACTCATATTCTTTGGCGCTCAATCGGGACATCGGAATGCCCATCCCTTTCAATGTATCCGCATACAGCAAATTCAGCCCTACCGCCATCCATCAACACTTTTGTCGATCGAGTGCCTTCGACAAGCTGGGTCGACCACCGGCGCTTGCCGCCCGGGGTGGCAATGTGAGTCGGGTGATCGGAGGCTGGTCGAATGTGATGGGTGTGCAGGACCATTTCACATAACTTGGCTTAAGCGGGGCAACCATATTCACCTCTCGATTGATGACTTTCGATCGACTTTTGCTTTCCACATCTGCGAAGATCGCCAGTGGAGTTGACATGCGGGTATTCCTCCTCCTTGTCCTCTTTATCTCCGGCCTTGTCGGCTCCTTCTCCTTGTCCTTAGGCTGTTTGCCTGGCTTCTTTGGATCGAGAGTCGACCTTTGGCGTGTGGTGTGCTTTGGGTAAATAATGTTGCCCTCTTCATCTTTCTTCGTGTGAATATGGCATGGCATATCCAACACGTCATTTCCTTCTTTATCTTTTACTTTCTTGATTCAGGATCCTTTGGGTTTCCCCTTGAACTTCCCTTGAGTGGCGGCGGGGCCTCTCCGGGAGCTCTTGGCTCGGCTTTGCGCTTTGCTTCCATTGGAATTACCCTTCTCCGGTGACTCGGCTTGTACTTGCCGCTTGGTCGGTCTTCTTCCTCGCCGTTGGCGTGTTGCTAACAATCTCCATCATTCGACTCAAGGTCATGTCTCGGTTCGACCGAACTTGAGACTCAATTCTCTGTTTTGACCCGTCCTTGAAAGCGCAAACCGCTGATGGTGCGACACATTTTCCACGGTATTGTGCGGGGTAATCCACCTCTGAATGTACTCTCGGAGAGTTTCATTGGTCTTACGCACACAAACTTGCAGCTCTGTCAAACCAGCTGGTAAACTTGCAAGTTCCTTCAAAAGTCTGACGAATACTCGGGACAAATCCTCCCAAGTATATATCTTTCTTTGTGAGGTAATTGACTCAACCATGCTCTGGCGAACCTTCCAACATGAGGGCAAATGTTTCATGGCCACCTCGTCATTTCCACCACCAATCTGAACAGCCACTCGGTAATCTTCGAGCCAAGTTTCAGGCTTAGATTCTCCAGTGAACTTGCAGACTCCTGCTGCCAATCTGAAATTGGGGGGAATCACTGCGGCCCTGATAGCCCTGCTAAAACACTCTGGACCAGAGACATGCACTCGACTGCTGGTGGGTGCATCCCTCTCGGGTCCTCCTCGATGGGCTCTGTTCCGGTCGACCAGACCTTGCACAATAATGGACCGTGCATCAAAGCCTGGTTCCCTGGGGTCGACTGGAATCCTTCGCCCCGTACTGAATTGTCTTCTGTCATCTTGTCGCCGAGGAGCGTATGACCCTTCCCTCGGAGGGGAGAGGGGCACTCGACGCCTATCATCTCGGTCGACTCGGTCTCCGAGCTGCTCTCGCCGGTTGTCGCGCCCTTCCGCCGTGGAAGCGTCTGGGGCTGTGAGCGGCGGGCGGTGTTCGCGGCGACGGATCGGTGTGAATCTGTTCTTGCGCTGCGACACGGCTGAGTTCTGGTCACTGCTGCTCGGAGTAAATCTACGATCTGCTGCAAGCCTCTTCGACTTCGTGGGGCGGCTGGATGGACTCTGCTATGCGAGTTGCGTTGCTAAATTCTGAATTGGTGTCGCGGTATACGAGTCGATTGGGAAAAGCCGGCGTCATTGGATCGAAGTCGTTGCAGCGCCGCGCTTCGTCAGTGCTCGCTGAAGATTCTCGGCGGCAGCGTTCATACATTAATGGCGTGCTTCCTCAAGGCCACGAGCCTCGGGGTCTCTCCGGCGATAGGAGTATATAGCATCCATGTTCCTCTGACGAAGCTCTTCTCTCTGTAGAGAGTCGAGTGTCTCGGGCTGGTACTCCTCGTGTTCATGCAAGTGCGCCTCCTCGGCGGCTCCACCGCCGTCGGCGTGGCCGGGAGGACTGCGAGGCCGTCGACCATGAGAATCTCCGCCGCGGATCACTGCTATCACATTCGGATCACGGTCTCTCTGAACCGGTCGGCAGGTCGAGCAGGCCGTAGAGGATTCGTCGGGCTCGATAGCATGACACAGGCGGTGGCTGTCTAGCGGGCCACGCGTGCTTCACCCACCTGAAGTCTCGACCGACCAGGCGTTTGCGCTGGTGGGAGGCTGGTGAGCGACAAAAAAGTCGACCGATAAAGTCGGCGGTTGCCGCAGCAAAGCGCCCGCGAACACATCTTGAAGTCGTCGCCCGTGGACGGGGCGCCTCGGCGTCAAGAGGGGCCTCCTGGAGCCATCTTGGTCGTCGGCGACAAAAGTGAAAACACCGAGGCGGATCTCGTGCCCAGCGCTCAAAACTCGAAGTCATCGTGATGAAGGTACTCGGAATCTTGCAACTCCTCCACAAATCGCTAAAACACACCTTACGGTGGGCGCCAAGCTGTCGTGGTTCTAAGTCGGCGGTAGAAGTAGGGGTAGGTTAAGGAGGCGATGTCCTAGCTATGGAGCAGTTGTGGAGACAAAGGATGTCTGAGTTCGAGGCCCTTCCGGAAGAAGTAACAGCCCTCGTCTCGGGCCTGAGGCGGTCGAGTGGATTATGAGTATGAGTATTACAAGAGTGAACCCTTCTACTGTGGAGGGTGGCTTATATAGAGTGCGCAAGACCCAGCCAGCCCACATAATGGAGGATTAAAGTACATTAAGCTAGGGGGTTCTTGGTAGCGCCCTCATAAAATGCCTTAACTATCATTAAGTCTATTCAATAGCACACCGTTCTTGCGATGGAGTGTCTTGACCTTACGGTGGTCGAGTGAGTCTTCATGGTGAGTGAGTCTTCCATGGTCGAGTCCTTCGAGTCTGGTCAGTGGATTCCTCTTTGGTCATTGGAAGATGATCTCTTCTGAGTACCCTTGGGTAGGGCGTTTAGGTCAGGCCTATGACCCTACCCTAGGTACATGAATCCATCGGTCGGGCCCCTCTTTCCCTCTCCCTCTCCCGGCCCTCTTTCCTTCCCCTTCCTCCTTCCTAGTTGGACTAAGAAGGGAGTCCTACTCCCATGAGGAGGAGGACTCCCCCCTCCTTGGCGCACCCCAAGGGCGGCCGGCCTCCCCTTGCTCCTTTATGCTCACGGAGGCAGGGGCACCCCATAGACACACAAGTTGATCTCGGATCGTTCCTTAGCCGTGTCTGGTGCCCCTCCACCATATTCCACCTCGGTCATATCGTCGCGGAGTTTAGGCGAAGCCTGCGCTTGATAGAAACATCATCATCGTCCTGCCCCGTTGTCTTGTGGAACTCATCTCGAAGCTTTGCTGGATCGGAGGCGGAGATCGTCATCGGGCTGAGCGTGTGTTGAACTCGGAGGCTCACGTCGTTCGGTGCTTAGATCGGTCGGATCGTGAAGGCGTCGACTACATCAACAGCGTTGTGCTAGCGCTTCGCTTCACGGTCTCACAGTGCGTGGACAACCTCTCCCCTCTCATTGCTATACCATCACCATGATCTTGCGTGTGCGTGGAAATTTTTGAAATTACTCGTTCCCCAGCGATGGCATCGAGCCTAGGTTTTATGGTTTGATGTTATTTGCACGAGTAGAACACAAGTGAGTTGTGGGCGATATAAGTCATCTGCTTACCGGCATGTCATACTTTGGTTCAGCGGTATTGTTGGATGAAGCGGCCCGGACCGACATTACAGCGTGCGCTTCTGGCGAGACTGGTTTTACCGCCGTGCTTTGCACCACGGTGACTAGCGGTGTCGGTTTCTCCAACTTTAGTTGAACCAAATGTGGCTCGCCCGGTCCTTGCGAAGGTTAAAACAGCATCAACTTGACAAACTATCGTTGTGGTTTTGATGCGTAGGTGAGATTAGTTCTTGCTTAAGCCCATAGCAGCCACGTAAAACTTGCAACAATAAAGTAGAGGAAGTCTAACTTGTTTTGCAGGGCATGTTGTGATGTGATATGGCCAAGACTTGATGCTATATTTTATTGTATGAGATGATCATGTTTTGTAACGAAGTTATCGGCAAGCTGGCGAGAGCCATATGGTTGTCGCTTTATTGTATGAAATGCAAAGCATACGTAATTGCTTTACTTTATCACTAAGCGGTAGCGATAGTCGTAAAGCAATAGATGGCGTGGCGACAACGATGCTACGATGGAGATCAAGGTGTCGGCGCCGGTGGCGATGGTGATCACGACGGTGCTTGCCGGAGATGGAGATTACAAGCACAAGATGATGATGGCCATATCATATCACTTATATTGATTGCATGTGATGTTTATACTTTATGCATCTTATCTTGTTTTGATTGGCGGTAGCATTTTAAGATGATCTCTCACTAAAAACTATCAAGAAGTGTTCTCCAGTATGCACCGTTGCCAAAGTTAAATCGTGCCCAGACACCACGTGATGATCGGGTGTGATAAGCTCTCGTTCATCTACAGCGGGTGCAAGCCAGTTTTGCACCATGAGAATACTCGAGGTTAAACAGCGAGCCTAGCATATGCGAGATATGGCCTCGGAACACGAAGACCGAAAGGTCGGCGTGAATCATATAGTAGATATGATCAACATTGATGTTCACCATTGAAAACTACTCCATCTCACGTGATGATCGGTTATGGTTTAGTTGATTTGGATCACGTAATCACTTAGATGACTAGAGAGATGTACTGTCTAAGTGGGAGTTCTTAAGT
Organism: Aegilops speltoides; assembly: GCA_021437245.1. Classification (NCBI taxonomy): domain Eukaryota; kingdom Viridiplantae; phylum Streptophyta; class Magnoliopsida; order Poales; family Poaceae; genus Aegilops; species Aegilops speltoides. Next base: position 58,896 of record JAHHZJ010003379.1, read on the forward strand.
AATATGATTAATTGAACTTAAATTTATCATGAACTTAGTACTGATAGTATTTTGCTTGTCTATGTTTGTTTGTAGATAGATGGCTCGTGTTGTTTTTCGTTGAATTTTAATGCGTTCCTTGAAAGCAAAGTTGAAAGATGATGGTAGCAATTACGGACTAGAGTGCGTAACTTGAGGATTATCCTCATTCTTTGCCGCAGAAAAATTCGTCTTGGAAGCACCGCTGGGTGCCGAACTGCTTCTTGATCTGGCCGGCGGCGTTAGAGCGTCTGGCGAGCAAAGGCGATGACTACTCTATAGTTCGATGTGCCATGCTACGGTTAGAACCGGGTCTTCAGCGGCGTTTTGAGCGTCATGGAGCATATGAGATGTTCCAGGAGTTGAAGTTAATATTTCAAGCAAATGCCGGATTGAGAGATATGAAGTCTCAATAAGTTATCACGGTACTGCAAGATGGAGGAGAATAGTTACGTCGGTGAGCATATACTCAAAATGTGCGGGTATAATAATCACTTGATTCAAGCTGGGAGTTAATTTCCGGATGATAAGCGTCATTGTGAATTTTCCAATCACTGCCACCAAGCTACAAGAGCTTTGTGATGAACTATAATATGCAAGGGATGAACAAGACTATTCGAGCTCTTCGCAATGCTAAAAGCTGCGGAGGTAGAAATCAGAAGGAGCATCAAGTGTTGATGGTCGACAAGACCACTAGTTTCAAGAAAAGGGCAAAGGGAAGAAGAGGAAACTTCAAAAGAACAGCAAGCAAGTTCTTTGCTCAAGAGAAAAACCCAAATGCGGACCTAAGCACGAAGCGAGTGCTTCTCTGCTAAGCAGGCCAGTCCTTTGAGCGGAACTTCCCCAAGTATTTGGCGGATAAGAAGGATGGCTGAAAGCACATTTGCTCCACAGGTGGTTTGGTAATTAATGACAACATATTTTGTGGATGGACTAATGCTTTTATCAAGTATGTTTCAGGAAATTCAATCACATTGGCATGGCAAAAGAATGAAGAGGTGGACCCTCAAAATGCTAAGGCAAGCATTGGCAAAAGCTGAAGACTCCATTGTTGGTTTAGTGATCCAAGATCACATTGAGTCCATAGGAAAGCCAATACTATTAAAGGGATGAGGTTATGATGAGGATCTGGTTGCTCAAGTGCTTAGTGACACATCTCTAAACTATCGACAACTCTCCTTGCCATATACACTCATAAGTAATCTCGGTCCCACCGATATTCCAAACTTCAGTCACACGAGATGAACCACCTCACCACAAAGCCAAACCCTAGAAATCTCGGATTTTCCGATTCGAACTCGGTCTCACGAAACTTGAGTTGCCAAGCACATAACATACATCATCAAATCGGTGTCACCGAGATGATGAAGTCAGTCCAAAGATTGGCAAGCTCTTGTCTTTACGAATCGGACTCACCGAGTTTGTATTTTCGGTCCCCGAAAATCCCAACGTTCACATGATTTGAACTTTCGGTCTCACCGGAGTTGTCAACCGGTCTGCCGAGATTGGTCAAATGTGTTATATGAGTTACATTTTTGTGTGGAGGCTATAAATACCCTCCACCCCTCTTCATTCGTGGAGAGAGCCATCGAGAAAATACTACCACTCCTACCTTACATTTACGAGAAGAGAACTACCTACCCTTGTGTTGAGATCAAGTTGCTCCACTCCCACCATATGAAGCTTGATCTCTAGCCTTCCCAAGTTGCTTTCCACTCAATCCTTTCTTCCACCACAGCCAAATCGGTGAGGAGAGTTGAGTGTTGGGGAGATTATCATTTGAAGCACAAGAGCAAGGAGTTCATCATCATCAACACCATCTATTACCTTTTGGAGGTGGTGCCTCCTAGATTAGTTAGGTGTCGCTTGGGAGCCTCCGTCGAGATGTGGAGTTGAACCAAGAAGTTTGTAAGAGCAAGGAGATCGCCTACCGTGAAGATCTCTACAGTAAGGCTAGCCCTCCGTGGGCGTGAGCCATGATGGCATAGACAAGGTTGCTTCTTCGTGGACCCTTCGTGGGTGGAGCCCTCCGTGGACTCTCATGGCCGTTACCCTCAGTGGGTTGAAGTCTCCATCAGCGTGGAATGCGATAGCACCACCTATCGGAACCACGAGAAAAATCTCCGTGTCTCCAAATTGCATTTGATCTTCTCCACTTCTCTTTACTACTTGTGCAATTTACTTTCCGCTGCCCATACTCTAGAATTGCATGTGTAGTATGCTACTTGACTTGTGTGTTATGCAAAATCTACCAAAAACTTGTCTTTGTCAAAAGGCATAATTTTATCTTGTCGAGTAGTCTAATCACCCCCTCTAGACACTCTCACCTTCTTGATCCTATAATTGGTATCGAGCTTTGGTCTCCATTGCTTTGGTTTACACACCATTGGAGGAAGATGGGCGTGTCTCGTTTGGGAGTGTTAGCCATAAAGTGCCTATTCTTAGTGGAGTGTCCTATAACTCATGGAGGATTGAAATGCTTATTATCTTTAAGATGTATAACTTGCATAAATATATTTGAAACCCCATATGTACCTCCATTTGACCCATTGCACCCTACCATGGATGAAGAGCTTGATTTGCCCATAACCTTAGAACTGTAAATCTTATCATTAGAGGGTTACCCGATAACTTGCTTAAGCTTCGTCACAAACTTTGAGTGCGCCTATGCTATGTGGAAGTTCTTGGAAGAACTTTATCGGACTGCTCTTTGAGAGGTCTTGATGAAATTCTATACAAGACTATTGAATTTGATATGATCTTCAATGATCCAAACTTTGATAAATGCTTCTTTGAGCTTCGTGATCTCATGACAAAGAAGGGTGATCCTTGTCTTATCAATGCTCTAATTAGAAATGCTCTTGTATTGCATTCCGATGATTATTGTCACATTGACAAAACTAATGCAAGTTGTTGTCAAATTCATGGGCAAAGAAAGCGGCGATCTTTGGAAGCGTCGAAGAAGCGTCGATGGCGGAGCGTCGGCGGCGAGAAGCGAAGGGAGATCCGGTCGGCGGTTCCTCATCGAATCTAACCTGCGAAAAAATGGGTCGAGGCTGGATCGATCGACCATTAGAGAAGGATCTCCTCGACATGTAGCAACGGATTGATTCCCCACGGTATGCAAGACTTCCCGACGAGTAGCAGACCCAGGAAGAGGGTGAGTCGTGCTGGCCACCCACATCGACCGAGTTTTCATTGCCGCGAGTGTCTTCTTTCGGGGTTTCTGAATTTCTTGAACCCAGCTCCATCATTTCCTCAAACTCCATCGTATACCTTGCAGCGTTTGTGTCTGTGAAAACTTCTTGGGTTGTCGACCGCCTTGGGTTTGTTCAAGTACATCTTCACATGTCGCTCTCGGTGTGAAGAGAAAAAGCCCTGAGGCAGAGAGGACCGTAGTCCAAATGTGGTGGTTTAGGAGTCAGTTGAGAACAAAAGCACTTTTCCAGCTATGCATTTTCCGAGTCGGTCGGAGGTTGGCGATCGACTGGTTCTATTGCGGAGCGAGGGGCGGCACAGACGATCGGCTGGCCTCCCGAGTTTACCATGAGTCGAGTGAATAAACCCTCCTCCACGAAAGTTGTTCTGAAGAGAGGGCTGAAGTGAAGATCTTGATGGACCAGTGGTGCAGTTGGTTAGGGGCGGAGTGTTGGTATGGACCTCTGGAGTTTTTCTTGGAGGCGAATCCAGCCTTGTTCGAGATCCTTTGTATGTGGTTGTATCGGCGGCAGAAAGCGAGACTCGCGTCCACCGGAGGCGGTCGGCGATGCGTAGTGGAAAGATGGATGGCTTCAATCCGGAAACAAGGACAATCCTCGCGGATCGGTTTCTCCGCAATCGTGACAGCGTTCGGATAAGGTACACTTGTTACATTTTTACATTGTATGTACATCGAGTGTGCTACGTAATTTGGTCGTTGAACTCTGCTTTGATATCTCGGGCCCTCACGAGCTGTACTCAATGCCGCGCCAGTTCCGGCGGGAAGGAAGCGGTGGAGGTGAAGCAGGAAGAGTGGAATTCAGATGGCGCGAGCGAACAGGCGATGGCGATAGCGAGGGCAGCGGGGCGGCGAGGATGAAGAGGAGGAAATCGCACCAGCAGAAAAGCGGTCAAAGCAATGCATGACCCTTGGTGAAGCGGTAAGGGGTCATGACCCTCATGATCGACCAAGCAGCCTCGGACCGCTTCTCCGGTGCCGGCGAGAAAGCGCCGAAACAGCAGGTAGTTCCGCCGAGGGCGACCAAGCCTTTGCCAAAATGAAGGTGTCCATCCCCACCATCTCGGTAAACACATTGCTTAAGTCTTCTTGCTTCAAACAAATTTTGCCTCGATTGATATATGAATTGGTCGTGACTCTTTGGAGTTTATTGCGACCACGAAACCTCGGTTAAAGTTGATGACCATGAGATGGAGGCGCTGCCACCTCAAATCTTGGTATTATATCCTTAATTCCTGTTCTCGGTCGTGACTCAAGATTCCTAATCTCAACTTTTTCTTGAAGCTCAGCCGATAACATCATCACTCTCACGATGGCGATGATGAGGATGAGGACCCTTGAAGGTTAGGAGGAGGAGCAGGAAGGCAACGTGAGGAAAACCCAAGAACAGCGGCACGAGACCATCATGACGGAAGGGAGGCGGCACTTTCGACATCTGCGTGACCTTGGCGGTGCCGTTGACCGGTCTCGACCCACCGTCAGTCTGGACAACCTTCGATCTTCACCACGCACCACGTCCGGAGGACCAAGGCGATGCTGGGAGGCGATCCGTCAAGCAGGGATCATGATGGGCGGTGAAGATCGCTCGGGATCTGAGCCAAGCGACTACGATGCCGGCTCGCCCTTGAGCAATGTTGGTCGATCGACCACCACATACTGTTAGGATATGCTATCGAAACTTTTCTTTCTGAAATTTATAGCAATAGCAATCACCCTTTGGGTGTGTCGATAACAACTCCGTGTTGGCGGGGACGCAGCGAGTGCACCCGGTGAGTGTAATCCCAAGGCTAAGGTCATGCTGGCGATCGGGTTTAAACTTCATAAGTAAATTTTGATCATTACTCGAATGAAGCGAATGTGTTTACGAGACCGTGAACACGCTGGTGCTGCCCAGGTGTAATCCCAGGCTGTGATCATTGCTGGCGATTGATTCTGATCTGAAGATTCTATCGTTGATCATTTTTTTTGTTGTTGGTCGGTGGGCTCGCATTAGGCTTACTAAGAATGGAACTGTGGGCGGTCGACCGCTCTTTCACTGGTCATTGGTGACTATGTCTTGAAATAAGACCGGTGGGGACGCAGTGAGTGCACCCAGGTGTAATCCAGACTACGGTTGAATGCTTGCATTATTTGTATCTTAAAACACATCATTTTCTTGATTCACTCGGAAGTGGATTATCTCGATATTTTACATCGACTCTTGAAATCTTGTGATCTTGCGGCCGCTACACGAATTGGAGCGAAACATATTCAGCTGGAGTTGGACTTGAAGCTGGTGCAAGAGAACCGATGAAAGCGAAGGAGGAGACCAAAGGTATGTTTGGTGAGATTTGACGACTCTGTCTTCCTCCACTTGTTTCAAGCTTGACTGCTGTGATTCTGAGCAAGGTGAAGGAGGCTCAAAGGAAGAAGCTCGAGTTGTCGAGAAGATCAAACTTGCGATGAAAAACTGGCCTCCGTTGCCAAGCTTGAACAAGAACGCGATCTGAAGGTTGCTCGGCGGCTGCCGGCAAGGATCTTGAGCGGATGAAAGCGACAAAGAAAATCTGAGAGAAGATCCTCCAACTGGCTGGGAAGAAGAGCGAGATGGAAAGCTTCTTGGCGGCCTTGCTAAGCTGTTTCTCAGCTCGAAGGTAACTTTTTCCACTCGACCAATCTCCTTGTTATGTTTTCATTTATTTTTTTGACTCGTTTTGTTTTGCGAGTTACGCGCAACTTTGAGGAAAGACCAGCCGGTGGAGACGAACCTTGATCGATCAATTCCCGGTGAGCGATGAAACTGCCATGAGTGTCTTATTTGGAGTCCGCGTTCTTGCTGTTGTGGATTATCTCCAAAGGCGAAGGTGGCTACATCCCGTGTCGACTCGACACTCACGGCCGAAGACATTCCAAAATGACCTTGAGTCATTGATGGCTCGTGAGCGATCCGACCGAGTGCAAGAATGGAAGAAATCTTGACTCGGTGTGGTGCGGACGTTGCCTTAATGCAGCGAGTCCATTGCAAGGAAGCTCGAGAAGATAAGTTGGCGGCTCTCGAGTGGCCAACACAAAAAACATGACTGGAACTTTCATGGAGACTTTCCGCTCTGCCGAGAATTGCTGGCGGGATCGATCTTGGCGTTCGTTGCTCCATCGACCCTCATGGGGCGATAAAAACTTTATTTGACCTTAAATTTGCCTCGGTATGCGAGTGGAGTTATAACCGATAAAACCTTAACGAGGCTTGGTGCTGAGCACTCTCGGTTATTTTAGGTATCGACCTAAATTTGGATTGAATGTTTGGGTATGATTGCTCTTGGCTTGAACTGCTCTTTGCGGTCGGCGAGGGATCTTGGCTAGATCGACTTATTCCTTGGCGACGCGGGCTGCAGCTAAGCCTCAAGTGAAAGCATGGCTTATCACTCGGTAGGATTTAAATAACTTAGGCGGCGGGCTGCGCTAAGCCCAGGTGGGAGTTTTGCTCTCCACTCGGTGGGTTCTTTATCTTAGGCGAGCAGGGCTGCGGCTAAGCCTCAGAGTGGGAGGTTGCTCTCCACTCGGTGGGATTTCTTTATCTTAGGCGAGCAGGCTGGCTAAGCCCAGAGTGGGAGGTTTGCTCTCCACTCGGTAGGATTCTCTTTATCTTAGGCGAGCCTTGGGCTGCAGCTAAGCCTCCAGTGGGAGGTTTGCTCTCCACTCGGTAGGATTTCTTTTATCTTAGGCGAGCCTTGGGCTGCAGCTAAGCCCCAGTGGGAGGTTGCTCTCCACGGTGGGATTTCTTTTATCTTAAGCGAGCCTTGGGCTGCGTAAGCCCCGTGGGAGTTTGCTCTCTTTCGGTAGGATTTGCGATCGACCACGTTGTATTTGTGTGAAGCTTTCGGTCGCGATCGACACGTTGTATTTGTGTCGAAGCTTCGGAGAAGAGGGTCATGATCGGTGCACCTCGCTTTCCTTGCGAATATACTTCATACTTAGGCGAGTCCTTTGACTAAGCCTCAGTGAAAGTCGACACCACTCGGTGGGATTTTTAATAACTTAGGCGAAACCTGGGCTGCAGCTAAGCCCCAGTGGAGTCGGCTTACCACTCGGTGGGATTTGTAAAACACTTGGCGAGCAGGCTTTCTGCTAAGCCCCAGAGTGGTCAGCTTACCACTCGGTGGGATTTATAAAACACTTGGCGAGCAGAGCTGCAGCTAAGCCTCAGGTGGAAGTCGGCTTACCACTCGGTGGGATTTACTAATAACCGTGAGCAGTTCGCGACTAAGCCACCCTTTGGGGAGGTGAAAATTGTACTTGACTCAAAGTAAAAAGTGACAAAAATTATGAAGGAATTATGACACTATTGCTTCTAGCATACAAAGTGCTTTATTACAGTTCTTAGTGAAAAACTTTAAGTGTAAAGCAGGCGGGCAGATCCGCATTCAAGCTCGGGGCTCATCGATATCGTGTTAGACATTGTAGAGGCGATATGCCCCATTGTGGAGAACCTTTGTGGCGATGAAAGGACGGCTAGCACATTGTTCCTGATCCGGGACCGCCTCTTTCGACCTCTCACGTGAAAGTCTGATTGGGATCCGGAGCCATTTCCCTTTCCTCTTCCGAGTGTTGCATCTGACAGCTTCTACCTTCATTATAAGTTCAATTGTGGAGCATTGTGAAGGAGATCTTTCGGTAAAATTATACGCCCCATAGACCGGGAAAAAAGAGTTCTACGATCGACCGATTAGGTGGTCGCGAACCCCAAAGCGAAGGAAGTTAAACCGACCCAAGCACCAGCCATGCTTGAGATCTCGCATCAAGCGGGGCTTGGACCCTTGAGGATCAATCCATTGGCTCGTTACGCTTTGTCCATTCGACATGGATGGGCAGCTGAAGCGTAATCGACTCGTATGCCTTGGGAGTTGCGAAACCCTTGAATTCTTCGAGTCAAAATTCGACCCATTATGCGTGATAATCATGCGGGACTCCATATCTGAGCGTCAACTTTACGATGAAGGAAACAGCGATACCATCGAAGTTTTTGATCGGCTTAGCCTCAATCCACTTGGTGAACTTCGACGCTACGGTACGTAAACCACTCCGACCCGTCCGCAAGGGACGATCATGTCAACCCCATCTGCAAAAGGCAGACGGCGGAATGGTCTTCAAGGCGGCCGAGCTTGTGTGACATATTAAGTAAACCGACATCCTAGCACTTATCCACTATTTCTTTGCCATCTCATTTGCTCTTGGCGGTAAAATCCTGCTCGGTATGCTTTGTACAATGGTCGAGGGCGCATGGTGACCACAGGTCCCAGTGGATATCATTGAAATATTCGGCCTTCTTACGGCGTTATGCATTTTGTCCGACTCGTTGGGCTTTCCCTATATAAGTCCATTGATAACAGTAAAAGGCTTTGGATCGACAGACGATCTGTCGAGCCTCTTCCTCATCCTCAGGAGCTCTTTTCTCGAATATGCGCAATGTATGGAATTGTCCAATGGGAGTGACTACCAAAACCTCCATGACCAAGTCGACCCTGCCGGGACCTCAACTTGATCGAGTCTGTGGCACTCTTGGGTTGTGGGGCTTCCTGCATGAATCTTCCTTGGTGACGGAATGTGTATATGTTCCAAAACACGCCACTCGGAATGGCTTCCCTCTTGGACCCTATCTTCGCGGTCATCTGCGCTGATTTTTCGATCGGGGATGTGATGGAGTTCAACCCCTCAAACTTCTTTCCAGCTTCCTCCTTTGCATTGCAATATCCGGTCATAGCCGGGCTTCTCACGTCCTCCTTCATCACTTGATTGACTACTAAATCTGAGTCGCCATAAACCATCGAGTGAGACGCCGAGTGAGATGGCCATGCGCAATCCATATAAGAGGGCCTCGTATTGCCTCATTGTTGGAGGAATCAAAGTGAATCTGGAGCACATACTTAAGCTTATCTCCTCAGAGCGAGAACAACCCGACACGAACCATTCAGCATCTTGGAGCCGTCAAGAACATGGTCCAATGCTAAGTGAACTTCGATCGGTTCTTGTTGTTCGATCCACTCGGCAAGAAATCTGCTATAGCACAGGGACTTAATGGCTTTCTTTGCCTCGAATTTGATATCAAGGGAAAGTTCAATCGCCCACTTTGCCCACTCGACCGGTTGCGTCTACGTTATGTAAGATCTACGATAAAGGGCGTCGGACGAAGTATGACGGTGATCGAAAAGTGAGCAACCTTCCGTGGTCATGTATATACCATACACAAGCCGATAATGAGGTATCTCTGCTTGGATGGAGTCAAAACTTGAGATAAATAATACGGGCGTTGAACTTTGAAGGCCTTTCCTTCCTCTTCCTTCGAGTAAGCCTGAGCGACAACTTGTCCGTGGCTGCAATGTAAAACGAGAGGCTCTTTGTTGGTGGGCAAGCACCGGCGGGTGGAGGAGCGAGCTTTTAGCTCGGCAAGCGCTGCATCGACTTAGTCCACTCGAACTTGTCGACCTTCTTCATCGGTCGGTAAAGAGGCAATGCCTTTTCACGAGTCGTGAGATGAATCGACTTAAGCGGCCAAGCATCGATAAGCTACGGACGTCGTGCACTTTCGCGAGGCGTTTCATTGGAGAATAGTGCCGATCTTCTACAGGTTAGCGTCGATTCCTCGTTGGAAGCGAGAAAACCGAGTAGTTTTCCACGGGAACCCGAATGTGCACTTTGGCGGATTGAGCTTGATATCGTGCCGTCGGAGGTTGGCAAATGTTTGGCGAGTCGGCAGTCGGAACCTTCGCGACTTGGCGATATCATCCATATCGCTTCCACATTCCGGTGATCGGTGAAGACACTTCGAATCATTACGCATAAATGTGGCTCCGGCATTCTTGAGGCGAATGGCATGGTGATATAGCGAAGCACCGAATGGAGTGATGAAAGCTGTTTTTATTCGTCGGGTCCATCTGAGGCGGATCATGATACCGGAATATGCATCCAAAAAACAATCTCTCACACCCGGTCGAGTCGACAATTTGGTCGTCTGGGGAGAGAAAAATGATCCCGGGCAGGCCGATTAATGTGCCAAATCAATGCACATGCGGAGAGTTATCCTTCTTGGGGACCATGACAACATTGGCGAGCCACTCGGGTGGTAAATCTCTCGGATAAATCCTGCTTCACAGATCGAGCCACTTCTTCAATAGCCTTTCTCTTACGGGCGGACGCCGAAGATGCTCTTTCCTGGTTTAGCTGATTTGTCGACTCGAAGGCGATGCTCAGCGATTCCACAGGAACACGGCATGTCGGTGGCTTCCATGCAAAAATGTCGATTCTCACGGAGGCTGGTGTGTCCGACGTCATAATCGTACTTTACTTGATATGAATGCGATCTATGATGTCTCTTACCGATTACGCTATCATTTTGGGGTTATGCTTTAGAAGGACGCATTCATGTTAAATAGGCACCATCAAAATCCGTTGAGGCGCGCCTTATGAGCTGTGGTTTGGCAAGAAACCAAAGTTTCGTTTCTTAAAGTTTGGGGTTGCGATGCTTATGTGAAAACTTCAACGGATAAGCTTGAACCCAAATCGAATATGTGTCTTCATAGGATACCCAAAGGAGACTATTGGGTACACCTTCTATCACAGATCCGAAGCAAGACATTACGTTGCTAAGAATGGATCCTTTCTAGAAGAATTTCTCGAAGAAGTGAGTGGGAGAAAAGTAGAACTTGATGAGATAGCGTATCTACTCCTTATTGGAAGTAGTTCATCACAAGAACGGTTCTGTGACAACTACACCAATTAGTGAGGAAGCTAATGATATTGATCATAAAACTTGATCAAGTTTACGAAGGAAATATGCCCTAGAGGCAATAATAAAGTTATTATTTATTTCCTTATTTCATGATAAATGTTTATCATTCATGCTAGAATTGTATAGCAAGGAAACATGATACATGTGAATGCATAGACAAAACAAGATGTCACTAGTATGCCTCTACTAGACTAGCTTGTTAATCAAAGATGGTCATGTTTCAGGACCATGAACAAAGAGTTGTTATTTGATTAACAAGGTCACATCATTAGTAGAATGATCGATTGACATGACCCATTCCATTAGCTTAGCACACGATCGTTTAGTATGTTGCTCTGCTTTTATCCATGACTTATACATGTTCACTAACTATGAGATTATGCAACTCCGTTTGCGGAGGAACACTTTGGGTGCTACCAAGCGTCTAGCATGCTGGTGATTATAAAGAATTACTACGGGTGTCTCCAAAGGCGGATGTTGGGTTGGCGTATTTGAGATTAGGTTTTGTCACTCCGATTGTCGGAGAGGTATCTCTGAGCCCTCTCGGTAATGCACATCATGAAGCCTTGCAAGCACTACAACTAATGAGTTATTTGTGAGATGATGTATTCGGAGCGAGTAAAGACTTGCGATAGCGAGATTGAACTAGGTATTGCATACCGCGATCGAATCTCGGCAAGTAACTACCGATGACAAAGGGAACACGTATGTTGTTATGCGATCGACCGATAAAGATCTTACGTAGAATATGTAGAACCAATATGGGCATCAGGTCCGCTGTTGGTTATTGACCGTGAATAGTTCTAGGTCATGTCTACATTGTTCTCGAACCGTAGGTCCCCGCAAGGTTTGATGCGTTATTATGAGTTTATGTATTTTGATGTCCGAAGAAGTTGGTCCGGATGTGATCACGGACATGCGAAGGGTCTCGGAATGGTCGAGACATAAAGATTGATATATTGGAAGCCTATGTTTGGAGTTGGAATGGTTGGCGCAAATTTAGTGGGAGGTTCGGAACCCCGAGTAAATGGGCCTCGGTGGGCCTCGAGGGAAAGAGGAGGGGCGGCCAGGGGGGCCCCTCCCCCGTGAATAGGACAAGGAGGCGCCTCTCCTCTTCCCCCCCCAAACCTAATCCAACTAGGAAAAGGGAGTCCTACTCGGTGGAGTAGGACTCCTCACAGCCTAACTAGGCGGCCTCCCCCTCCCTCCCCTTTATATACGGGGGCAGGGCACCCTGGACACAAAGTTGATCTACGGATGTTCCTTGGTGTGGGTGCCCCCCCCACCATATTCCACCTCGGTTATCCGGGAAGCTTGGGAAACCTGCGCCGTGAAACATCAAGATCGTCCGCCCGTCGTCTTGGAACTCCCTCGACCTCGGCTGGATCGTCTGAGGGCGTCATCGGCTGTCGTGTGTCAAGAACTTAGGCGCCGAATGCGGCCCGGGATCGGTCGGATCGCGAGGAGGCGTCGACTACTTCCTCTACGTTGTGATCGCTTCCGCTTGGTCTACAGTCGTGACAACCTCCCCTCTCGTTGCTATAATCACCATGATCTTGCGTTCGTGGAAATTTTTGAAATTACTCGTTCCCCCAGTGGCATCGAGCCTAGGTTTTTACTATGGTTTGATGTTTTGAGTAGAACACAAGTGAGTTGTGGGCGATACAAGTCATACTACCTACCCATGTCATACTTTGGTTCAGCGGTATTGTGAGATGGGCGGCCCGGACCGACATTCGCGTCACCTTCCGGGAGACTGGTTTCACCGCTCGAGCACTCGTTGCTTAAAGGTGGTGGTGGGTGCTGTTCTCTCACTTTAGTTGAACCAGGTGTGGCTCGCCGGTCCTTGGAAGGTTAAAGCGGGTCTATTTGGAAATATCGTTGTGGTTTTGATGCGTGGTGAGCTGGTTCTTGCTTAAGCCCGTAGCACCCGTAAAACTTTAACAACAAAGTAGACGTCTAACTTGTTTTGCGGGCATGTTGTGATGTGATATGGTCGGCGTGCTATATTTTATTGTATGAGATGATCATGTTTTGTAACCGAAGTTATCGACAGGGCTGGAGCCATATGGTTGTGCTTTATTGTATGCAATGCAATCAACAATGCTTTACTTTATCACTGCGGTAGCGATAATTAAAGCATAAGTTTGGCGAGGCGACAACGATGCTCGATGGAGATCAAGGTGTCGCGCCGGTGGCGATGGTGATCATGGTGGTGCTACAAGATGGAATCATGAAGCACAAGATGATGAACCATATCATATCACTTATATTGATTTGCATGTGATGTTTATCCTTTTATGCATCTTATCTTGCTTTGATTGGGTAGCATTATAAGATGATCTCCACTAAATTATCAAAATGTTCTCCCAGTATCACCGTTGCCAAAGTTAAATGGTGCCCGGACACCACGTGATGATCGGGTGTGATAAGCTCCTTCCATCTAAACCGGGTGCAACCCAGTTTTACTGAGAATACTTGGTTATACTTGCGAGCCTAGCATATGGGAATGGCCTCGGAACACGGAGACCAAGGTGGCGTGAATCATATAGTGATATGATCAACATAAGATGTTCACCATTGAAAACTACTCCATTTCACGTGATGATGGGTTATGGTTTAGTTGATTTGGATCACGTGATCACTTGGATGACTAGAGAATGTCTTTCTAAGTGGGAGTTCTTAAGTAATATGATTAATTGAACTTAAATTTATCATGAACTTAGTACGATAGTATCTTGCTTGTTTATGTTTGATTGTAGATAGATGGCTCGTCTTTGTTCGTTGAATTTTAATCGTTCCTTGAAAGCAAAGTTGAAAGATGATGGTAGCAATTACGGATGGGTCCGTAACGAGGATCATCCTCATTCTGCCCCGAAAATTCGTCTGGATGCACGTGGGTGAACTCTTGCTAATGCAGCTCGGATGTTATGAGCGTCTGGCGAGAAAGCATGACTACTCTATAGTTCGATTGCCATGCTCGGCAGAACGGGACTTCAAGGCGTTTTGAGCGTCATGGAGCATATGAGATGTTCAGGAGTTGAAGTTATATTCAAAAATGCGGATTGAGAGAATGAAGTCTCAATAAGTTCTATAGCTGCAAGATGGAAGAAAGTTTTAGTGAGCATATACTCGGAATTGGGTACTACAATCACTTGACCAATTGGGAGTTAATCTTCCGGATGATTGTGTCATTAAAATTCTTCAATCACGCCACCAAGCTACAAAGGCTTGTGATGAACTATAATATGCAAGGGTTAGTAAAGACTATCAGGCTCTTCAATGCTAAAGGGCGGAGGTAGAAATCAGAAGGAGCATCAAGTGTTGATGGTCAATAAGACCACTAGTTTCAAAAGAAGGCAAAGGGAAGAAGAAGGGAACTTCAAAAGAACACAAGCAAGTTCTTTCGGGAAAGAAACCAAGTCGGCCTAAAACCCAGTGCTTCCTAAGCGGTGGTCCTTTGGGCGGAAGCCCCAAGTATTTGGCGGATAAGAAGGATGGCAAGGTGAACAAAGGTATATTGATATACATGTTATTGATTGTACCTTACTAACTTAGAACGGTATTTATCTGGTTACATTGCTAATATTTGCAACCAAACAGGGGCTGGTTAAGCGAACTCGGCAAAGGGCGAGGTGCGATCGGCGTGGGAAATGGTTCCAAAGTCGATGTGATCCTGAACCTTTCCCTCATCTACCTTGGGTTAGTTTTAGACCTAAATAAGTTATTTGGTGCTGCGTTGAGCATGAACATTATATCTGGATCTTGTTTGATGCGAGGCGGTTATTCATTTAAATCGAGAATAATGGTTGTTCTATTTATATGAGTAATATCTTTTATGGTCATGCACCCAGGAATGGTCTATTTTATGAATCTCGATAGTAGTGATACACATATTCATAATGTTGAAACCAAAGATCGAGTTGATAATGATAGTGCAACTTATTTGTGCCTTGCCGTTTAGGTCATATCGGTAAAAGCGCATGAAAAACTCCATCTTGATGGACTTTTGGTCATTGATTATGAATCACTTGGACTTCGAACCGTGCCTCTTGGGCAAGATGACTAGAACCCGTTCTCGATGCATGGAGAGAACGATTTTTGGAAATCATACATGAATGTATGTGGTCGATGAATGTTGAGGCTTGGCGGATATCGTTATTTTCTCACCTTCAAGGATGACTTAAGGGATATGGGTATATCTACTTAATGAAACATAAGTCAAACTTTGAAAAGTTCAAAAATTTGGTGAAGTGAAAATCATCGTAACAAGAAAATTAAGTTTCTCGATCTGATCGTGGAGGTGAATATTTGAGTTCTGAGTTTGGTCATTTGAAACAATGGGAATAGTTTGCAACTCCATCGGAACACCACGTAATGGTGTTCGAGCGTCATGTCGTACTTTACTAGATATGGTGCGATCTATGATGTCTCTTCGTTTACCTATCTTTGGGGTTATGCTTAGAGGGGCCGCATTCACCTTAATAGAACACCTCAAATCCGTTGAGGCGACACCTTATGAACGTGGTTTGGCAAAAACCAAAGTTGTGTTTCTTAAAGTTTGGGGATCGATGCTTATGTGAAAAAGCTTCAACGATAAGCTCGAACCCAAATCGAATGTGTCTTCATAGGATACCCAAAGGAGCTTGGGTACACCTTCTATCGAGAAGGCAAGACATTCGTTGCTAAGAATGGATCCTTTCTAGAAGGTTTCTCTCGAAAGAAGTGAGTGGGAGGAAAGTAGAACTTGATGAGGTTGTACCTTCTCCCTTGAAAGTGTTTCAGAAACCGGTTTGAGACACCTACCAATAGTGAGGAAGTTGATGATTTGGATCATGAAACTTGGATCAAGTTACCGAGAACCTCGTGTCGCAGTAAGATCCGCCAGTGTCGGTAATCCTGTTGGAAATCATGCTACTAGATCATGATGAACCTCGAACTATGAAGAAGCGATGGTGAGCCGATTCCCAAAAATGGCTTGAGGCCATGAAATCGAGATGGGATCCATGTATGAAAACAAAGTATGGACTTTGGTTGACTTGCAGGTAGGCAAGCAATAGAAAACAAGTGGATCTTCAAGAAGAAGGCGGCGCGGTAATATTCTTCTACAAAGCTCGACTTAGCAAAAGGTTTTGACAAGTTCAAGGGATTGACTACGATGAGACCTTCTCACCGTAGCGATGCTTAATCGTCCGAATCATGTTAGCAATTCGCATTTATGATTATGAAATTTGGCAAATGGATGTAAAAGCATTCTGAATGGATTTACGGAAGAAGAGTTGTATATGATGCAACGAAGGTTTTATCGATCCAAAGGGAGCTAACAAAGTGTGCAAGCTCAGCGATCCATCTATGGACTGGTGCAAGCATCTGGAGTTGGAATAAGCGCTTTGATAGTGTGATCAAAGCATTTGGGTTTCTAGACTTTTGGAGAAGCCTGTATTTACAAGAAAGTGAGTGGGAGCTCTGTAGCATTTACGATATTATATGTAGATGACATATTGCTGATCGGAAATGATATAGAATTCTGGATAGCATAAAGGGATACTTGAATAAAAGTTTTTCAATGAAAGACCTCGGTGAAGCTGCTTACATATTGGCATTAAGATCTATAGAGATAGATCAAGGCGCTTATGGAATTTCAAGCACATACCTTGACAAGATTTTGAAAAGTTCAAAATGGATCAAGCAAAGAAAGGTTCTTGCTGTGTTACAAGGTGTGAAGTTGAGTAAGACTCAATGCCGACCACTGAGAAGATAGAGAAAATGAAAGATGTTCCTATGCTTAGCCATAGGTCTATCATGTATGCAATCTTTGTAGGACGATGGTGCCTTGCTATAAGCCTAGCGGTACCAAAGTAATCGAGTGGATCCTTGGACAGCATCAAGAACATCTGAAATACCGAAAAGGACTAAGGATATGTTTCTGTATATGGGTGACAAAGAGCTCATCGTAGCAGTTACGTTGATGCAAGCTTTGACGATCCAGACGATTCTAAATGCGAACCGGATCGTATTTACACTAAGCGGAGGACTTCGGTTGGTGCGTTCTAAACAAAGCGTCGTGGCGGGATCTACATGTGAAGCGGAATACATAGCGCGGGCACTAATGAAGATGCGGATGAAGGGTTCATATCCGATCTAGGTGTCATACCTAGTGCATGGGTCAATGAAAATCTTCGTGACAATCTGGAGCTATTGCCTTGGAAGGAATCCAGATTTCACAAGAGGACCAAGCACATCAAGAGGCGCTTCAATTCCATCGGGACTTAGTCGGTGGGAGACATAAGATTTGCAAGATACACGGATCTGAATGTTGCAGACCGTTGACTAAGCCTCTTCCACGAGCAAAACATGATCGCACCAAGACTCCATGGGTGTTAGAATCATTACTATGTAATCTAGATTATTGACTCTAGTGCAAGTGGGAGGCCGAAGGAAATATGCCCTAGAGGCAATAATAAAGTTATTATTTATTTCCTTATTTCATGATAAATGTTTATCATTCATGCTAGAATTGTATTAACCGGAAACATGATACATGTGTGAATGCATAGACAAACAAGATGTCACTAGTATGCCTCTACTAGACTAGCTTGTTAATCAAAGATGGTCATGTTTCAGGACCATGAACAAAGAGTTGTTATTTGATTAACAAGGTCACATCATTAGTAGAATGATCGATTGACATGACCCATTCCATTAGCAGCACCGCGATCGTTTAGTATGTTGCTCTTGCTTTTATCCATGACTTATACATGTTCACTTAACTATGAGATTATGCAACTCCGTTTGCGGAGACTTTGGTGCTACCAAGCGTCTAGCGTGTGCGGGTGATTATAAAGGAGTACTCAGGTGTCTCCAAAGGCGGATGTTGGGTTGGCGTATTTGAGATTAGTTTTGTCACTCCGATTGTGGGAGAGGTATCTCTGGGCCTCTCGGTAAAGCACATCACTGAAGCCTTGCAAGCACTACAACTAATGAGTTATTTGTGAGATGATGTATTACGGAGCGAGTAAAGAGACTTGCGATATGAGATTGAACTAGGTATTGGATACGACGATCGAATATCAGGCAAGTAACATACCGATGACAAAGAACAACGTATGTTTATCGGTCGACCGATAAAGATCTTCGTAGAATATGTAGAAAGACCAATATGGGCATCGAGGTCCGCTGTTGGTTATTGACCGTGAATAGTTCTAGGTCATGTCTACATTGTTCTCGAACGTAGAGGATCTGCGCTTCGGTTTTGATGGCGAGTTATTATGAGTTTATGTATTTTGATGTACGAAGAAGTTGGAGTCCGGATGTGATCGGACATGCGAGGAGTCTCGAATGGTCGAGACATAAAGATTGATATATTGGAAGCCTATGTTTGGAGTTCGGAATGGTTCGAGGCGAGAATTAGAGATGCAGGGAGGTTCTGAACCCCGGGAAGTAAATGGGCCTCGGTGGGCCTCGAGGAAGAGGAGGAGGCGGCCGGGAGGTGGCCGCGCCCTCTCCCCGGTCGAATAGGACAGGGAGGCGCGCCCCCTCTCTTCCCCCCCCCAAACCTAATCCAACTAGGAAAGGAGGTCCTACTCGGTAGTAGGACTCCTCAGCAGCGCCCTAGCTAGGCGGCCGGCCTCCCTCCCTCCTTTATATCACGGGGCAGGGGCACCCTAGGACACAAGTTGATCTCACGGATCGTTCCTTAGCGTGTGGTGCCCCTCCACCATATTCCACCTCGGTTATACCGTGTCGCGAAGCTAAGTGACCCTGCGTGATGAAACATCAAGATCGTCTGCGCCCGTCGTCTGGCGTGGAACTCTCCCTCGACACTCGGCTGGATCGGTCTGAGGGCGTCATCGAGCTGTCACGTGTCAAGAACTGGGCGGCAGATATGGCGCGGGATCGGTCGGATCTGAGGAGAGCGTCGACTACTTCCTCTCGTTGTGATCGCTTCCGCCGGGTCTCACGAGTGCGTGACAACACTCTCCCCTCGTTTATACATCACCATGATCTTGCGTAGCGTGGAAATTTTTGAAATTACTCGTTCCCCAACAGTTTCTACTGAACCTCGTGGTCTACGGATAGATCCGCACCAAAGTGAGTGCGGTAATCCTATTCAGGAAGTCATGTTACTTGACCATGATGAACCTCACGAATATGAGGAAGCGATGATGAGCCCAGATTCATAAAATGGCTAGAGTCCATGAAATCGAGATGGGATCCATGTATGAAAACGAGTATGGACTTTGGTTGACTTGCACGATGAGGCAAGCCATTGAGAATAAATGGATCTTTAAGAAGAAGACTCATGCGATGGTAATATAAGTGTCTATAAAGCTCGACTTGTTGCGAAAGGTTTTCGACAAGTTCAAGGGGTTTACTACGATGAGACTTTCTCACCGTAGTGATGCTTAAGTCTGTCGAATCATGTTAGCTATTGCTGCATTTCATGCTTATGAAATTTGGCAAATGGATGTCAAAACTGCATTCTTGAATGGATTTCTAGAAGAAGAGTTGTATATGATACATCGGAAGGTTTTGTTGATCAAAAGGTGCTAACAAAGTGTGGAAGCTCTAGCGATCCATTTATGAATTGTTGCAAGCATCTCGGAGTTGGAATAAACGTTTTGTGATTGTGATCAAAGCATATGGTTTTATCTGACTTTTGGAGAAGCTGTATTTACAAGAAAGTGATATAAATTTCTGGATAGCATAAAGGGATACTTGAATAAAAATTTCAATGAAAGACCTCGGTGGCTAACTGCATTATTGGGCATCAAGATCTATAGAGATAGATCAAGGCGCTTAATAGGACTTTCACAAAGCACATACCTTGACAAAATTTTGAAAAAGTTCAAAATGGATCGACAAAGAAAGGATTCTTGCACGTGCTACAAGGTGTGAAGTTGAGTCAAACTCAATGCCCGACCCAGCGAGGAAGATAGAAAATGAAAGATGTTCCTATGCTTCACCATAGGCTCTATCATGTATGCAATCTTTGTACCGGACGGCGTATGCAAGCAATAAGCTTGGCGGGGAAGGTACCAAAATAATCGAGTGGATCCTTTGGACAGCGATCGAGAACATCTGAAATACGAAAAGGACTAAGGATATGTTTCTAGTATATGGAGGTGACAAAGAGCTGATAAATAAATGGTTACGTCGATAGCTTTGACACTGATCCGGCGATTCTAAATGCATAACCGGATCGTGTTTATATAAGCGGTGGACGTAAGTTGGTGCAGTTCTAAACAAAGCGTCGTGGCAAGATCTACATGTGAGCGAATTACATAGCTTACGAGCGAGGAAATGAAGGAGTCTCGATGAAGGAGTTCATTTCGATCTAGGTGTCATACCTAGTGCATCGGGACCAATGAAGATCTTCTGCGACAATCTGGGTAATTGCCTTGGCAAAGGATTCCAGTTTCACAAGGGACCAAGCACATCAAGAGGCGCTTCAATTCCATTGGGACCAAGTCCAAGTGGAAGACATAGAGATTTGCAAGATACATACGGATCTGAATGTTGCGGAACCGTTGACTAAGCCTCTCTCAGGCAAAACATGATCAGCACCAAGACTCCATGGGTGTTAGAATCATTACTATGTAATCTAGATTATTGACTCTAGTGCAAGTGGGAGGCGAAGGAAATATGCCCTAGAGGCAATAATAAAGTTATTATTTATTTCCTCATATCATGATAAATGTTTATTATTCATGCTAGAATTGTATTAAAGGAAACGATACATGTGTGAAACATAGACAAAACTATAGTCACTAGTATGCCTCTACTTGATTAGCTCATTAATCAAAATGGTTATGTTTCCTAACCATAGACATGTGTTGTCATTTGATTAGTGGGATCACATCATTAGAAGAATGATGTGATTGACATGACCCATTCCGTTAGCCTAGCACTTGATGGTTTAGTATATTGCTATTGCTTTCTTCATGACTTATTGTTCTGTAACTATGAATTATGCAACTCCGTTTGGGAAAACACTTTGGGTACTAAACGTCACAATTCGGGTGACTATAAAGTACTGGTGTCTCGAAGGTACATTTGGTTGGGTATTTTATTTAGGTTTTGTCACCGATTGTGGAGGGTATCTCGGCCCTCGGTAATGCACATCACTATAAGCCTTGCAAGCAATGTAAATGAGTTAGTTCGGAATGATGCATTACGTAGCGTAAATAGACTTGCCGTGGATTGAACTAGGTATTGTATACGGCGATCGAATCTGGGCAAGTAAATATCCGATGACAAAGGAACATTATGTTGTTATGCGGTTTGACCGATAAAGATCTTAGTAGAATATGAAACCAATATGGGCATCGGTCCCTATTGGTTATTGACCGAGAATGATTCTAGGTCATGTCTAATAGTTCCCAAGTAGTTGCGCCCTTTTTGATGGGGTTTTATTATGAGTTTATAAGTTTTGATGTCTGAAGTTTGTTGGTCCGGATGTGATCACGGACATGGCGAGGGTCTCGAAATGGTCGAGACATAAAGATTGATATATTGGGCTATATTCGGACAGGAAGTGTTGGGTGATTTGAGCAGTCGGGAGGGTTCGGAACCCCAGTGTTGGGTTAGTGGGCTGAGGGAAGGGCCGGGCCCGAGGTGGACCCCTCCCAGGGGTCTGGACTAGGGGAGGCCCCCCTTTCCTCTCCCTCCCCCTCTTTCCTTCCCCTTCCTCCTTCCTAGTTGGACTAGGAAGGAGTCCCCCCACGGAGGAACTCCCCCTTTGGCGTGCCCCAAGGGCGGCCGGCCTCCCCCTTGCTCCTTTATATCCGGGGGGGGCACCCCAAGAACACAAGTTGATCTACGGATCGTTCCTTAGCCGTGTCGGTGCCCCCTCCACCATATTCCACCTCGGTCATATCTGCGGAGTTTAAGCCCTCCCCGGATGAACATCATCGTCGTCCTGCCCGTCATCTTTGAACTCATCTCGGCTTTCGGATGGTCGGAGATGTCATCGGCTGGCGTGGCTAAACTTCGGGCTCGTCGTTCGGTGCTTGGGCGGGTGGATCGTGAAGGCCTCATCAACCGTGTTGTCGCGCTTCGCTTACGGTCTCAAGTCGTGGACAACACTCCCCTCCGTTGCTATACCATCACCATGATCTTGCGTGTGCGTGGAAAATTTTTGAAATTACTCGTTCCCCAACACAAACAAGTCAAGCGAAAAAAAGCGAAACGGAAGAGGGCGAATAAAGCGGCAAGGGTGAAGTGGGGGAGGGGGAGGCAAATGGCAAATAATGTAATGAGAGGTAAGAGTTTGTGATGGGTACTTGGTATGTCTTGACGTGTAACACCCGGATCCGTCCCGGTGTCCGCCGGTTTTTGCCGTGTTGCCATGTCATTGCGTGTTTTTGCCATGTCATCATTTGCATTTTATCATGTCATCATGTGCATTTCATTTTGCATACATGTTCATCTCATGCATCGAGCATTTTCCCGTTGTCCGTTTTGCTATCGGCCTCCTATGTCCTCCGGTGTTCCCTTCTTCCCTCTTTGGTTGGGGTATTAAACTTTCTCGGAATGGCGGGTTTAAGGGCCTTGGTATCACCATGAACCCTTTGTCAATTTCGTGCCATTTGGAGCTCGTTTGGTACTCACGGTTACGGTAACCGTGAAAGCCCTCTTTTTGCAGCCCAACACCCCTTCAAAGTGGCCCAAAACCCATCAAACTCCTCTCCATGCTCCGTCGTTCGATCCGGTGGCGAAATCCTCATTTGGACTCTCTAGCTCCCCTATGCCTATTTTCCCCCCAAATTCGGATGATTTCCCGAAACCCTAAAATCCCCTCTCGCCGCCCGGACATGCTCCCGGACATATGCCGGACCGCGTCTCATTCGGGCGACGCTCGCCTTCCCGCCGCCGAACCGGGCAACGCGGCTGGCGGCGCCCCCGCCGCGGCCGGGCAGGCAGCCCCCCCGGCCCGCGCTCCGCCCGCCCCGGCCCCCCCGCCGCCCGGGCGCCGTCCGCCGCCCCCGGCATCTCCCGCCGCCCCCTGCCGCCTTTCCGGGCCCCTCGCCTTCCCCCCCGCCTTGTCGCCCAGCGCCCCTCCCCCGCCGCCGCGGCATCCGCCGCCCAGCCGCCGCGCTCCGGCGGCCCCTCCTGCCGGAGCCCGCCATAGCCCCCGAAGGGCGAACTCCCCCCATGCCGCCCGCTCCGGCCCGGCGCTCCGCCCCTCCCTCCGGCGGATCGGCGAATCGGCCGATCCGTCCTCCCGGCCATCTCCGGCAGCTCTCCGGGGCTATGGCCTGCCTCGGTCCGTGCCCGAAGGGTTGACCCGTTTCCCACTAAGTCCCAATTCCCGTAATTTTCATGCATTTTCATCCATCACATCTCCGCATCCGTAGCTCCGTTTTGAGTGTATAATATGTCAAATTGTTCGTCTCGAAGAGTACATCATTTCATTCCATTGCATCATTTGCATTTGAGCTCATCTTGATGCCCGAAATGCTGTTGGAAGTAGGCCAGATCGTTAGTTCAGAATCTTATCAGCTCGAGCTTTTTGTCATTTTGCCATGATTTATTGTGCATCCTATGATAGGCTCTACATGAATGTTGGACTAGGACATGCCATTTTCAGAGGTGTTGACCTTGTATTTTTGTGAGTTGTGTGCTGAGTGCATTGAGCTTGTAAAGTAGGGTAGTTCTGTTGTTGTTTTCTGGCAGATTCTGTTATAATTTGATCCATGTTAACATGCTTACTAATCATTCTATGCATAATCTGGAGATGCTCTATAAACATGTTTTGATATACATGTCCTCTATCCATTCATGCCCTTGTTTGCAATTATAGCCTGCTGGAACCTGTTCATTTCTTGCTCTAAAGTTGCTTGAAAATGTTTCCTGGCAGATTGTTTGCAAGATTCAATTTTCACGAGGTCGTTGTAGTTATCCGTGTATGCTATGACCTGCTCTTGCCATGCTTAGCTTCATAAATATGCCTTCTTACTGTTGGTTGCCTTGCCATGCCATGTATTGCTCTGTAGTGTTGTTTGAGCTCACGAACATGCCTACTAATTGTTGTTCCTGCCATGTTTAAATCTGTAATAAAACTTGCAATGTTTACATGGGTGCCATCATTTCTTAAGTCCTTTTTGGCTTATGGTCAGTAAGGGACTATTGATATATGCTTTAGTAGAATCATGTCATGCCTTGCTTTGCTATTATAAGTTCCTGTAGCATGTTGTTTGCTTGCTCTAAACATGCCTTCGATGTTAATTCCTGGTATGTTAGTATTTTCACTAAGTCTGTGAACCGATATTTTGAGCACTTTCTCCATGCTTGTTTGAACATGTTATGATGTGATTTAGCCGTAGCTCAGTGTTCCTCTTTTGTTAAGCATCTCCGTAGTTCGTTGCCATATGCTTTGTTTTTTGGGGTGCTGTAGCATAGTTTGTGTTGCGTGCTAAGTAGCATCGGAATTTTAGCAGATTTGCATCATTCTTGTTTTGCTTGTCATTTGCAAACCGTGCATCGATTCGGTGATCTTTATATCGATTTCAACGAAATCATCTCATCTTTCAGCGGCATACTTGGTTTGCCAAGTTGATGCCGTTCATCATTTTCCTTCGACATACAATGCATTGCATATCACATCTCCTCGCATGTCATGTTTGCATCATATTGCTTGTGCATTGTTCCTTGTTTGATTGTGGTTCCGTTGCTTGTGTTCTTGCTTTGGGTAGAGGGGAGGCAGCGTGCGGGAACCTGTTGAAACCCTCGGGATCAAGCCTTGCAACTCGAGAACCTTGGGAGATGATCATACCCTAAATCACTTCTATCTTTGCTATGCTAGTTTGCTCGCTCTTTTGCTATGCCAATGCTGATGCCTACCTTTGTTTCGCCCCCAAATTGCCATGTCAAACCTCTAACCTTTGACACCATTCCTAGCAAACCGTTGTTTGGCTATGTTACCCTTTTTCCCCCTCTTATAGCGTTGTTAGTTGCGGTGAAGATTGAAGTTTGTTCCTTGTTGGAACATGGAGATTGTTCTTTGTTGGAACATGTTTACTTGTTGGGATATCACAATATTCTTATATTTATTAATGCATCTATATATTTGGTAAAGGGTGGAAGGCTCGGCCTTATGCAGTGTTTTGTTCCTCTTGCCGCCCTAGTTTCCGTCATACCGGTGTTATGTTCCCGGATTTTCGTCCCTTCGGTCGGGTGATTTATGGGACCCCCGATAGTTCGCTTTGAATAAAACTTGTCCAGCAAGGCCCAACATTGCCTTTTACCATTTGCCTCACCACCCTACTTTTTCCCTTGGGATCGCCATCCAGGGGTCATCTTTATAGCCCCCGGGCGGTGCTTGTCTAAGCGTTGGTCCAAACTAGAACACCGTCGGGACCATCCCTTAGCCACTTGGAGTTCGTCGGTTCTGTCGCTCGCTTATCCGGTGTTGCCACGAGCGAGATATGTGCAGCTCCTATCGGGATTGTCGGCGCATCGAGTGGCTTTTGGTCTTGTTTTACCATTGTGAAATGTCTTGATGTCGGGATACGAGTCGATCGGTGTGTCTCGGGTGAAGGTCTATTCGCTCGATGATCGCGAGAGCTTGTCATGGGCTAAGTTGGGACACCCTGCGGTATAAACTTTCGAGCCGTGCCGGTTTATGTGGCAGATGGGAATTTGTTAATGTCGGTTGTAGAAAACTGAAGTTGACCTTAATTAAAATACATCAACCGTGTGTTACCGTGATGGTCTCTTTCGTGGTCAGGAAGTGAACTCTGATGTTGGAGTATGCTTGGCGTAGGTTGCTATAGGATCACTTCTTGATCATACTTTTATCGACCGTGCTTTGCCTTCTCTTCTCGCTCTCATTTGCGTATGTTAGCCTCCGTATATGCTAGTTGCTTGCTGCAGCTCCACCTCATGCCTTTACCTTACCCATAAGCTTAAATAGTCTTGATCTCGGGTGTGAGATTCTTTGAGTCCTCGTGACTCACGGATACTTCAAAACCAGTTTGCGAGTGCCTATGTTGCGGCGGGTGCGCATCTAAGCTCAAGGAGGAGCTCGATGAAGATCTTGCCCTTATGTTGTTTCGTTCTAGTTGATCGATGGGAGCCCGGTTAGGGTCGATCGAGGTCCTTTATGCATTTGGGGTTCTTCTTTTATTTTGGTTCCGTAGTCGGACCTTGATTGTATCTGGATGATGTAATGCTTTATTCTTGTAATTGTGTGAAGTGGCGATTGTAAGCCAACTATGTATCTCTTTCCCTTATGTATTACATGGGTTGTGTGAAGATTACCTCACTTGCGACATTGCTTTCAATGCGGTTATGCCTCTAAGTCGTGCTTGACCGTGGGAGATATAGCCGCATCGAGGCGTTACAAGTTGGTATCGAGCCTTCCCGACCTTAGAGCCCCTTTGCTTGATCGTTTTTAGTGGCGAGTTGTGTCTAGAAAAATGTTTTGAGTCATTTAGGATTATATATATCGGAGGTTTAGGAATTCTTTTTACTCCCGGTCCTTGACCTTACGGTGAGGTATCTGACGTAGAGTTTTGACTCTTCTCTTCTTAAATTTCACTAAAAAATTTTTAGGATCAGCGGGTATCTTGGAATCGTTCGATGGTTTTATGATGACAACATTGTCTTGGTTGCCTCGACATTTAGGGGTTGTGGCGGTGTCCGGGAGTTGAGCTCCGAGTGTTGTCGTCATAATTTTATCGTTGCGATTCGGAATACACGAGTTTAATGCGCCGACATCGAAAATCTCTTTTATGCGTTGTTGGTGAGATAACCCGCTAACCCGATCTTGAGGTGAGTGCAGGAGTATTGCCATGACTTCGTATAACGGATGCTTTTGAAGGTTGAGGTGAGCGATTTCGAAGGTTTCTTGGTTATGTGTTGCGGATGGATACAGTGGATGTAGGGATTGTTAGTTTGAGTGAGATATATTGCTCCTGTATCCCCAACACAGTTGCATAACCGAGAAAGTTTGGGAGTTTCATAGGTGGGAATTCAAGTAGCTCTTAGGATATCTTTCCAACGGGTATGATATGAAATTGGGGTTCGGCGTCTAGTGGTCCGCCTATTCACGGTTGGTTTCTGATGGTCTCGTTGTGTCTTAAAGAGTCCTTGGCTATGCCGACTCGGGGCGCTTCTATGTCATTGCCTTTGCCTTGACATGATGGTCTTTGTCTGATTGAGCCCGTGTAGGCCCCACAAAAACTTGGACGAAATCTCTATCATATGTTTGTTCCGGACTTATAGCAAAGCCAATCCTTTGTTTTGTGTTATTTGTGGTATTGAGTTGCTTTGATGTCAAATGTTGAATCCATACCTTTCCTAGCGGTGTTCTCATATTGCTATGTGAATACTAATCCTTTGACTCATCGAGATTGTCATGTTAATTCTTTTCCAACGGCGTGTTTCTCTTCAAGTGCATCCGATCATTCCAACATTTGCGAGATCATTTCTAAGTTTTCTCAGCGGTGTTTGTTTCGTTCATCCCAAGTTGTCTTTGTTTTTCCCCACCCTCCACCCTTTTTATTCAAGGACTCAGATTTCTTAACCAAGTATCCATTTATTCATGTGAAGTTTCTCCATTCTTTTCCATCAATGTTCTTACCGGTGGTTCTCAAGAAGATGTTCTACTAGTTCGTCATTCCTCATTCCTTTCTTTTCTCCGGTGGATTCAAGTCAAGTTTTGTTGATCATACCTTTTCCTCATTTCAATGTCTTCTCATACGGTGCACCTCATTATCATTCTTCTTCTGCTATTTGTTACTCGGAGTGCTCAAGATATCTCGAAGACTTGTGTTTCCATTCTTAATCCGTTCAAGCTATTTGGAGATTGTTATCTCATTCAAGCCATTTAATTCAACGGTGCAACATCTCTTTTAAATCTTTTCAGCGGTGTTCTTTTGAGTGGGCCCTAACCACAGGTCTTTTCCCATGATCTTACGACTCTTCTAATTATTCGGAGCCATTCCAAATTCTTTTCCAGTTTGGCGTAAGAATGAATTTCATCGATCAATGTTTTCTCCAAGATCTTTCAAATTCTTTTCATAGTTGGCTCAACCTCTTAGCTTTTGATTCTTCGGTGTGCCTCAATAATTCTTGGTGGTGTTTCTCGTTGTCATTCTCATCATTTGAAGACCGAAGAAGAGTTTCTCTTTAATCTTGCTCTATTCTCTTCAAGATTCATGGTGCTAGCTTGTTGCCATCCTCTCATAATTGTTTTCGATTGTGAGAATTCTTTTCACCATCCGGAGCATTTCAGGAGTTGTTTCCATTTCTTTCCTCGAAGGCCATCATGTCATAATTCCTCAATCTCAGCTTTCAGCTCTCGTTCTCCAAATCATACGGTGCATCATTCAAGTATTCTTTTATCATTAGCGATCTATTCGTTCATTTGTATTTAAATCCCTCAGATATCTTCTTTCATTTTCCAATTCTTCGGTGAATTGTGCCTTTGTTAATTTCTTTTCAATTCTTACGGTGGTTCGTTCAAGATTTCACCTCTTTTGTATCATCTAA
>JAHHZJ010003380.1:0-64771 GCA_021437245.1 Aegilops speltoides
ACTCCTCACGGTATCCGGGAGTTACGATCTCATGGTCTAAGGAAGAGATACTTGACATTGGAAAAGCTCTAGCAAGCGAACTACGATCTTTGTGCTATGCTTAGGATTGGGTCTTGTCCATCACATCATTCTCTAATGATGTGATCCGTTATCAACGACATCCAATGTCCATAGCGAGGAAACCATGACTATCTGTTGATCTGTGAGCTAGTCAACTAGAGGCTCACTAGGGACATATTGTGGTCTATGTATTCACACATGTATTACGATTTCCGGATAATACTGGTTATAGCATGAATAAAAGACAATTATCATGAACAAGGAAATATAATAATACTTTTATTATTGCCTCTAGGGCATATTTCCAACAGTCTCCCACTTGCACTAGAGTCAATAATCTAGTTCACATCGCCATGTGATTAACACTCACAGTCACATCACCATGTGACCAACATCAAAAGTTTACTAGTGTCATTAAACTAGTTCACATCATCATGTGATTAAGACTCAATGAGTTACGGGGTTTGATCATGTTTTGCTTGTGAGAGAGGTTTTAGTCAGCGAGTTACGCAACTTTCAGATCCGTATGTAC
This sequence comes from Aegilops speltoides, assembly GCA_021437245.1. NCBI lineage: Eukaryota > Viridiplantae > Streptophyta > Magnoliopsida > Poales > Poaceae > Aegilops > Aegilops speltoides. The sequence goes on from JAHHZJ010003380.1 coordinate 593, forward strand.
TTCATAAATCTCTAGGTCATATTGTAAATGCTGCTTCCACGCTCCACTTGGAGCTATTCCAAATAGTTGCTCCACTATCGTATCCGGTTTGCTACTCGAGTCACTCGGATAGGTGTTAAAGCTTGCATCGGCGTAACCCTTCGCGAACTCTTTATCACCTCCATAATCGAAAACATGTCCTTATTTACTCCAAGGACAATTTTGACCGTTGTCAATGATCCATTCTGGATCATTCTTGTACCTTAGTGACTCATGGCAAGGCACACTTCGGTCGGATACAGCATAGCATACTATAGAGCCTAAATGCGAAACATAGGGGCGACCTTCGTCCTTTCTCTCTATTCTGCCGTGGTCGAGCTTTAAGTCTTAACTTCATACCTTACATCTCGGCAAGAACTCCTTCTTTGGTGATCCATCTTGAACACCTTCAAGATCATGTCAAAATGCGTGCTCATTTGAAAGTACTATTAAGCATTTTGATCTATCTTATAGATCTTGATGCTTATTGTTCAAATAGATTAATCCAGGTTTTCCATTGAAAAACACTTTTCAATAACCCTATATGCTTTCGAGAAATTCTACATCATTTACGATCAACAATATGTCAATAACATATACTCATCGAGAAATTCTATAGTGCTCCACTCACTTCTTTGGAAATACAAGTTTCTCATAAACTTTGTATAAACCCAAAATCTTTGATCATCTTATCAAAGCGTACATTCCAACTCGAGATGCTTACTCCGGTCCTTAGAAGGATCATTTGGAGCTAGCATACCTTTAGCATCCTTAGGATCGACAAAACTTTCGGATTGTATCACATACAACCTTTCCTTACTGAAGCTGGTAAGGAAACTCGTTTTGACATCCATCGCGATTTCATAAATGCAGCTAATGCTAACATGATTCCGGCGGACTTAAGCATCGCTACGGATGAGAAAATCTCATCGTAGTCAACTCCTTGAACTTGTGAAAAACTCTTGCGCCACAAGTCGAGCTTCATAAGCGGTGACATCACCGTCCCGTCCGTCTTCTTCTTAAAGATCCATTTATCTCAATGGCTTGCCGATCATCGGGCAAGTCCACCAAAGTCCATGCTTTGTTACGATACATGGATCCTATCTCGGATTCATGGCTTCTAACCATTTGTGAATTTGGGCCCACCATTGCTTCTCCATAGCTCGTGGGTTCATTGTTGTCTAGCAACATGACCTTCAAGACAAGATTCTTGTACCACTCTAAAGCGATCGCATCCTTGTCACCCTCTGAGTGCGGTAGTGACTTGATCCGAGTTTCATGATCACTATCATAGCTTCTACTTCAATTGGTGTAGGTGCCACGGGAACAACTTCTGTGCCTGCTACTACACTAGTTGTAGTGATGGTTCAATAACCATATCAAGTCTCCACCATCCTCCCCTCAACTTTTCGAGACAAACTTTTCCTCGAGAAAGGACCGATTCAAGAAACAATCCCTATTGCTTTCGGATCTGAATTAGGAGGTATACCCAACTGTTTTGGGTGTCCTATGAAGATGCATTTTATCCGCTTTGGGTTCGAGCTTATCAACTTGAAACTTTTTCACATAAGCGTCGCAGCCCCAAACCTTTAGAAATGACATCTTAGGTTTCTCTAAACCATAGTTCATACGGTGTCATCTCAGCGGAATTACGTGGTGCCCTATTTAAAGTGAATGTGGTTGTCTCTAATGCCTAACCCATAAGCGATAGTGGTAATTCGATAAGAGACATCATAGTACGCACCATATCCAATAGGGTGCAACTATGATGTTCGGACACACCATCAAACTATGGTGTTCGGCGGTATTAATTGTGAAACAATTTCCACAATGTCTTAATTGCGTGCCAAAGCTCGTAACTCAGATACTCATCTCTATGATCATATCATAGACATTTCATCCTCTTGTCACGATGATCTTCAACTTCACTCTGAAATTACTTGAACCATTCAATAATTCAGACTTGTGTTTCATCAAGTAAATATACTCTACATCTACTCGAATCATCGTGAAGTAAGAACATAACGATATTCCTTTGCATGCCTCGGCACTCATTGGACTGCACACATCAAAATGTGTTACTTCCAACAAGTTGCTATCTTGTTCCATTTCTTTGAAAAGCGAGGCTTTTTAGTCATCTTGCCCATGTGGTATGATTTGCATATCTCAAGTGATTCAAAATCAAGTGAGTCCAAACAATCCATCGCATGGAGTTTCTTCATGCGTATACACAATATGACTTACATGGCGATTACCACAAGTAAGTGGTACTATCATTACTATCTTATATCTTTTGGCATGAAAATGTGTATCACTACGATCGAGATTCAATAAACCATTCCTTTAGGTGCAAGACCATTGAAGGTATTATTCAAATAAATAGAGTAACCATTATTCTCCTTAAATGAATAACCGTATTGCGATAGACATAATCCAATCATGTCTATGCTCAGCATAAACACCAAATCTCGATGGTAGAGGGCGTGCGATGCTTGATCACATCAACCTTGGAAACACTTCCAACACATATTGTCGACTCACCTTTAGCTAGTCTCCGTTTATTCGTAGCTTTTATTTGAGTTACTAACACTTAGCAACCGAACGGTATCTAATACCTGGTGCTACTAGGAGTACTAGTAAAGTACACATTAACATAATGTATATCAATATACTTCTATCGACCTTGCCGCCTTCTCATCTACCAAGTATCTAGGGTAATTCCGCTCGATGGTTGTTCCCTTATTACTGAAGCACTTAGTCTCGGGTTTGGGTTCAACCTTGGGTTTCTTCACTAGAAGCGACTGATTTGCCGTTTCATGAAGTATCCTTCTTGCCCTTGCCCTTCTTGAAACTAGTGGTTTCACCAACCATCAACAATTGATGCTCCTTCTTGATTTCTACTTTCGCGGTGTCAAACATCGCGAATACCTCAAGATCATCATATCTATCCACGATATGTTATAGTTCATCACGAAGCTCTAGCAGCTTGGTGGCAATGACTTTGGAGAAACATCACTATCTCATCACGGAAGATCAACTCCCCTCGATTCAAGTGATTGTTGCACTCGGACAATCGAGCACAAGCTCAACGATTGAGCTTTTCTCCCTTAGTTTGCAGGCTAAGAAAATGCGTCGGAGGTCTCATACCTCTTGGCGTGAGCACGAGCCTGAAATCCCAATTTCAGCCCTCGAAACATCTCATATGTTCATGACGTTTGAAAACGTCTTTGGTGCCTCAACTCTAAACCGTTTAAGCGAACTATCACGTAGTTATCAAAAGCGTGTATGTCGATGTTAGCAACATCCACAAACGGCGTTTGGGGTTCAGCACTGTGGCGGTGCATTAAGGACATAAGCTTTCTCTTGTCGCATAATCGCTCTTGTCAACTTTCAACTATATTTTCTCTAGGAACATATCTAAGCAGTGGAACTAAAGCGTGAGCTTCGACATAATTTGCAAAGATCTTTTGACTATGTTCGGGATAATTAAGTTCATCTTATGAACTCCCCTCGAGATAGACATCCCTCGGTCATCTAAGTGATTACATGATCCGAGTCAACTAGGCGTGTCCGATCATCACGTGAGACGGACTAGTCATCATCGGTGAACATCTTCATGTTGATCGTATCTACTATCGACTCATGCTCGACCTTTCGGTCTCGTGTTCGAGGCCATATGCATACATGCTAGGCTCGTCAAGTTAACCCTAAGTGTTTTGGTGTGTAAATCATCTTACACCGTTGTATGTGAGCGTAAGAATCCATCACACCGATCATCACGTGGTGCTTAGAAGCGACGAACTTTATAGCGGTGCACGCAGTTAGGGAGAACACTTCTTGAAATTTTTGTGAGGATCATCTTATTTACTACCGTCGTTCTAAGTAAACAAGATGCATAAACATGATAAACATCACATGCAATCAAATAGTGACATGATATGGCCAATATCATTTTGCTCCTTTGATCTCCATCTTGAGGCTCCATGATCATCATCGTCACCGGCATGACACCATGATCTCCATCATCGTGTCTCCATGAAGTTGTCTCGCCAACTTATTACTTCTACTACTATGGCTCGGTTAGCAATAAAGTAAAGTAATTACATGGCGTTGTTCAATGACACGCAGGTCATACAATAAATTAAGACAACTCCTATGGCTCTGCCGGTTGTCATACTCATCGACATGCAAGTCGTGATTCCTATTACAAGAACATGATCAATCTCATACATCACATATCATTCATCACATTCTTCTTGGCCATATCACATCACATAGCATACCTGCAAAAACAAGTTAGGCGTCCTCTAATTGTTGTTTGCATGTTTCTGACGTGGCTGCTATGGGTTTCTAGCAAACGTTTCTTACCTCATAAAACCACAGCGTGATATGCCAATTGCTATTTACCCTTCATAAGGACCCTTTTCATCGAATCCGTTCCGACTAAAGTGGGAGGCGGCACCCGCTAGCCACCTTATGCACCAAGTGCATGTCAATCGGTGGAACTTGTCTCACGTAAAATGCGTGTAAGGTCGGTCGGGCGCTTCATCCCACAATACCGTCGAAACAAGATTGGACTAATAGCAGTAAGCATATTGAACAAAATCAGCGCCCACAACTACTTTGTGTTCTACTCGTGCAAAGAATCTCGCAATAGACCTAGCTCATGATGCCCTTTGTTGGGGAGCGTGGCAGAAATTCAAAATTTTCCTCGTGTCACCAAGATCTATCTATGGAGAAACCAGCAGCGAGGAAGAGAGTGCATCTACATACCCTTGTAGATCGCTAAGCGGAGCGTTCAAGAAACGGGGTTGAAGGAGTCGTGCTCGTCGTGATCCAAATCACCGGAGATCCTAGTGCGAGCAGACGGCACCTCCGCGTTCAACACGTACAGCCGGTGGCGTCTCCCATGCCTTGATCCAGCAAGGAGAGAGGAGAGGTTGAGAAGACTCCATCCAGCAGCACACAATGGCGTGGTGGTGGTGGAGGCGTGGCAATCTGCGGGGCCGCCAAGCACGCGGGAGAGGAGTACTTGGGAGAGGGAGGGCTGCGCGAGAACTTGTGTGAGCTCCATCGTCTCCCCACTTTATATAGGGGTGGAGGGCTGGTTTCTTGCCCTCAAGTCCATTGGGGCGTTGGCCAAGGTGGGAGGAAAGAAATCCCATCATTTCCTTCCCCAGATTGTTATCCCCCTTTTAGGGATCTTGATCTTATCCCTTGGGATATGATCTTATTCCTTCTAAGGGGGATCTTGGTCTTGCCTTGACCAGGGGTGTGGGGCCTTTCCCCACTACCCACGTTCATGTGGGTCCCCCATGCAGGTGGGCCCCACTCGGAACCTTCTAGAACCTTCCGGTACAATCTGAAAAATCCGAACATTTTCGGTGGCCAAAATAGGACTTCCCATATATAAATCTTTACCTCCGGACCATTCCGGAACTCCTCGTGCGTCGGGATCTCATCAGGACTCGAACAACATTCGGTAACCACATACAAACTTCCTTTATAACCCTAGCGTCGCCGAACCTTAAGTGTGTAGACCCTACGGGTTCGGGAACATGTAGACATGACGAGGCGTTCTCGGTCAATAACCAACAGCGGGATCTGGATACCCATGTTGGCTCCCACATGTTCCACGATGATCTCATCGGATGAACCACGATGTCAAGGACTCAATCGATCCGTATACAATTCCCTTTGTCTAGCGGTATTGTACTTGCGAGATTCGATCGTCGGTATACGATACCTTGTTCAATCTCGTTACCGGCAAGTCTCTTTACTCGTTCCGTAACACATCATCCGTGATCAACCCCTTGGTCACATTGTGCACATATGATGATGTCCTACCGAGTGGGCGAGAGATACCTCTCCGTTTACGGGTGACAAATCGATCTCGATCCGTGTCAACCCAGCAGACACTTTCGGAGATACAGTAGTGCACCTTTATAGTCACCCGATTCGTTGTGACGTTTGATACACCAAAGCACTCCTCGGTGTCAGGGAGTTACGATCTCATGGTCTAAGGAAGAGATACTTGACATTGGAAAAGCTCTAGCAAGCGAACTACGATCTTTGTGCTATGCTTAGGATTGGGTCTTGTCCATCACATCATTCTCCTAATGATGTGATCCGTTATCAACGACATCCAATGTCCATAGCGAAACCATGACTATCTGTTGATCTGTGAGCTAGTCAACTAGAGGCTCACTAGGGACATATTGTGGTCTATGTATTCACACGTGTATTACGATTTCCGGATAATCTGATTATAGCATGAATAAAGACAATTATCATGAACAGGAAATATAATAATACTATTATTATTGCCTCTAGGGCATATTTCCATGAAGAGTGTCATCACGAGAGGATTTCTCTGATCCATAAAGGCGAAGGTAATTCTTTGGCGCTGAAGTCGAGGTCCTTGGCTCCTAAGGAGACCAGCGAGAAAAAAGCCGAGGACTATCCGGTGTACAAGCCGGACACATTGATGGATCTTTTGGAGCATGCGGCTATCTCGGAGGCGCCGTACCTTAATGGAATGCGGTGGTTGAGAGGATCTCATCCGCCAAAAGCAGGTTGAATAAACTTTTACGAGCCTACTAAGGCGGCTTTGAAGTGCGTAAAGTAATATATATATTTTTTGGTATGCACTTTTACACTAGGTGTGCTCGGTATAGATTGTAGCCCTGAGACTACGGTTATGTCGTCCGGGCGGCAAGAAGGATCATAGTCTCGGGTAATGTACTTGCTTTCATGCATGGTAGTGAGGGTTTGGTGATCGGATGCTGATTTTGCGAATTGAGGCAGCGGCTTATCGTGGCGGATCACGGACATCACGCTTGTGAACAAGCGGCAGCGAAACACGGTATGTATATTGAGCGATCGACCAAATATTAAAACGAGCATGATGCTAGTATCTATAATATGCTTTATTTGAGATGGGCTGCCGCCTAGAGACCCTTGGCGAGAACTTGCGAGCCAAGGAACAAGCCGAGGAAGCGATCGGCCGCCCGGAAGGCGGAAGAAGAGTTAAAAAGCGAGCAGGCTGCTCATCGCTAGGCGAAGATAAAATAGCCAACATGGCTCTTGAGCTGCAAAATCTTGCCCGACCGATATGAGCTCCTCGAAAAAGCCAAGTGGCGGTGACTGAAGAAACCTTGGAGAAGCCAAGAAGCAGCTCACGAAATCTGGCGTAGCGGGGAGGAAGCCGTCAAGCGGAGATATCAATTTGGGAAGCCCTTTTATTGCGGACGAAGTTGGCAATCCAGTATGCCCCTCTTGATCAAGCTGTGGAGTTCTGCGGGCGCATACTTGGATTTAGCAAAAGTGTTCTTGATCGACTAAGTATTTCAAAAGATCGAGAAAGATCATGAGGTGGAAAGATTGTTACAGTCACGGTTTAGTAATCCGGCGTCCATTGCTGTTGAATGAGCAAATGGCGAGGGAATTCGAGCTCCATAGGTTGTCGGGCTTGCCATGAAGTATGTTGTGGATCATCTTTGGCGAAGGAACCAAGTCTGATAGTTATTTTGGTTTAGTGCAGCGATTTCTTCGATGTTGTGCATATCGTATTTGTCGAGAGGTCGGCGATGCATAGAGGTCTTGTGGATGGCTCTACGCCCGTGTTAAGACATATTAGGCGGAGATGGAGAGCCACCGCTGTTGCAACCAGGGTCCGAATAAAAGTGAGGACTTCGCCGAGCACTATTTTGAAGAAGTCCTAGAAGGTGCCCATTTAATAGAGGCTCAATGCTCAAAGAGTACCATGTTCGATGACATGTGTCTTGATTGTAAATACAATGCTTCTTCCGACAATAAAGGCTATATTTATACTTTTGCGAAGTAAAGTATTGTGGTGCCTCACAATGCGCCCGTTTATGTATGTATGTATATAACACGAAAGTTTGCGATTCGTAAACTATTACGCATATAATGCGGGGTGTTCGATAAGCGTAATCACACTTGATCCAACGTCTTGGTCCGTTAAGGAGGTGATAGCGTGGCGAACAAAGGCAATCGGACTATATAAGCGAACACTTTCACTTAGCCATAGGAGTTTGGCGGTGGGGCTACTATATAGCCCCTAGTTGTTGAGGAGCGTAGTAATTTCAAAAAATTCCTATGCACCGCAAGATCATGGTGATGGCATAGCGAGAGGAGAGTATTGTCCACGTACCTCGTGAGGCCGTGTAAGCGGAGCGTTATTACAACCGGTTGATGTAGTCGTGCGTCTTCACGATCCGACCGATCCAAGTACGAGCGTCACGACACCTCCGAGTTCAGCACATGTTCAGCTCAATGGCGATCCCGGACTCCGATCCAGCAAAGTGTCGGGGATGAGTTCCGTCGACCTGACGGCGTGGTAGCGATGATGATGTTCTCGGCGCGAGGAGCCGCGCTAAACTTGACGATATGACCGAGGTGGAATATGGTGGAGGGGGGCACCGCACATGGCTAAGGAACTATCACATAGATCAACTTGTGTGTCCTAGGGTGCCCCTGCCCCCGTATATAAAGGAGCAAGAAGTGCGGCAGGCCCTAGGAGGCCGCGGAGGTCCTACTCCCAGGGAGTAGGACTCCCCCCCTAGTTGGATTAGGACTTGAGGGAAGGAGGAGGAAAGGAAAGAGGCGCCGCCCCTCCTTGTCCTATTAGGACTTGGGGGGAGGGAGGCGTCTTGGCTGCCCTAGGCCTCCTCTCCTCTTCCTCCACTAGGCCCAATAAGGCCCATTAGTTCACCGGAGGTTCGGTAACCTCTCGGTACTCGGTAAAATGCGATTTCACGGAACACTTCGATGTCCAAACATAGGCTTCAATATATCAATCTTTATGTCTCGGCCATTTAGAGACTCCTCGTCATGTCGTGATCACATCCGGGACTCGAACAAACTTGGTACATCAAAACTTATAAACTCATAATAAACTGTCATCGTAGCGTTAAGCATGCGGACCCTACGGGTTAGAGAACTATGTAGACATGACCTAGAACTATTCTCGGTCGATAACCAATAGCGGAACACTGGATGCCCATATTGGCTCCTACATATTCTCTGAAGATCTTTATCGGTCAAACCGCATAACAACATCGTTGTTCCCTTTGTCATCGGTATGTTACTTGCGAGATTCGATCGTCGGTATCAATACCTAGTTAAATCTCGTTACGGGAAAGTCTCTTTACTCGTGACGTAATGCATCATTCCATAACTAACTCATTAGCTACATTTCTTGCAAGGCTTATAGTGATGTGCATTACGAGAGGGCCTAGAGATACTTCTCCGACAATCGGATGACAAAACCTAATCTCGAAATCGCCAACCCAACATGTACCTTTGGAGAAACTGTAGTACTCCTTTATAATCACCCGATTCACGTTGTGGCGTTTGGTAGCACCAAAAGTGTTCCTCAGTAGCAGGAGTTGCATAATCTCATAATTACGAGGAACATGTATAAGTCATGAAAGCAATAGCAATATACTAAGCGATCAAGTGCTAGGCTAAAGGAATGGGTCATGTCAATCACATCATTCTCCTAATGATGTGATCCCATTAATCAAATGACAACACATGTCTATGGTTAGGAAACATAACCATCTTTGATTAATGAGCTAGTCAAGTAGAGGCATACTAGTGACTATATGTTTCTCTATGTATTCACACATGTATCATGTTTAGGTTAATACAATTCTAGCATGAATAATAAACATTTATCATGATATGAGAAATGAATAATAACTTTATTATTGCCTCTAGGGCATATTTCCTTGATCTCCCACTTGCACTAGACTCAATAATCTAGATTACAGTAATGATTCTAACACCCATGGAGTCTTAGTGCTGATCATGTTTTGCTCGTGAGAGGCTTAGTCAGCAGTGCGCAACATTGAGATCCGTGTGTATCTTGCAAACCTCAATGTCTCCCACGGACTTGGTCGGGATGAAATTAAGCGTCTCTTGATGTGCTTGGTCCTCTTGTGAAATCTGGATTCCTTTGCTAAAGGCAATTGCAGATATTGTCTGAGAAGATCTTCATTGGTCGATGCACTAGGTATGAAACCTAGATCGAAAATGAACTCCTTCATCCAGACTCCTTCATTTCTTTGCTTCGAAGCAGCTATGTACTCCGCTTTACATGTAGATCCCGCCACGGCCTTTGGTTAGAACTGCACCAACTTATAGCTCCACCGTTTAATAAAAACACGTATCTGGTTTGTGATTTAGAATCATCGGATCGATGTCAAAACTTACATCGGCGTAACCATTTCGACTAGCTCTTTGTCACCACCATATCTGAGAAACATATCCTTAGTCCTTTTCGGGTATTTCGGGATGTTCTTGACCCGCTGTCGATGATCCACTCCGGGATTACTTTGGTACCTTCCTACCAAGCTTATTGCTAAGCCGCGTCGGTGCGGTACACAACATTGCATACATGATAGAGCCTATGGCTGAAGCATAGGGAACATCTTTCATTTTCTCTCTATCTTCTGCTTTGTGGTGGGGCATTGAGTCGACTCAACTTCACACCTTGTAATACGGGCAAGAACCCTTTCTTTGCACGATCCATTTGAACTTTTCAAAACTTTATCAAGGTATGTGCTTTGTGAAAGTCCTATTAAGCGTCTTGGTCTATCTCTATAAATCTTGATGCCCAATATGTAAGCAGCTTCACGAGGTCTTTCATAGAAAAACTTTTATTCAAGTATCCCTTTATGCTATCTAGAAATTCTATATCATTTCCAATTAATAATATGTCATCTACATATAATATCGAGAAATGCTCTGAGCTCCACTCACTTTCTTGCAAATCTGAGCTTCTCCAAAAGTGCATATAAAACCATATCTTTGATCACACTATCAAAGCGTTTATTCCAACTCCGACATGCTTGCACCAGTCCATAAATAGATCATTTGGAGCTTGCACACTTTGTTAATACCTTTTGGATCAACAAAACCTTACGGTTGCATCATATACAACTCTTCTTCAGAAATCCATTCAAGAAAGCGGTTTTGACATCCATTTGCCAAATTTCATAATCATAAAATGCAGCAATTGCTAACATGATTCGGACAGACTTAAGCATCGCTCTGGTGAAAAGTCTCATCGTAGTCAACCCTTGAACTTGTCGAAAACCTTTTGCAACAAGTCGAGCTTTATAAGCGATTACATTACCATCGCGTCGGTCTTCTTCTTAAAGATCCATTTATTCTCAATGGCTTGCCGATCATCGGGCAAGTCAACCAAAATCCATACTTTGTTCTCATACATGGATCCCATCTCGGACTTCATGGCCTCTAGCCATTTTGGAATCTGGGCTCATCATCGCTTCCTCATAGTTCGTAGGTTCATCATGGTCAAGTAACATGACTTCGAGAATAGGATTACCGTACCACTCAGTGCGGATCTTACTCCAGTAGACCTCGAGGTTCAGTAGAAACTTGATCTGAAATTTCATGATCAATATCATTAGCTTCCTCACTAATTGGTGTAGTTATCGCGAGGAACGGTTCTTGTGATGAACTACTTTCAATAAGGGAGCAGGTATAATTACCTCGTCAAGTTCTACTTTCCTCCCCTCACTTCTTTCGAGAGAAACTCCTTCTCTAGAAAGGATCCGAATTAACAGCGAAAATCTTGCCCTCGGATCTGTGATAGAAGGTGTACTTAACAGTCTCTTTTGGGTATCCTATGAAGACACATTTCTCGATTTGGGTTCGAGCTTATCTGGTTGAAGTTTCTTCACATAAGCATCAGCCCCAAACTTTAAGCGACAACTTTGGTTTCTTGCCAAACCACCGTTCATGAGGCGTCATCTCAGCAGTTTTGATGGTGCCCTATTTACGTGAATCGGCCGTCTCTAAAGCATAACCCCAAAGCGATAGCGATAAATCGATAGAGACATCATGGATCGCACCATATCTAGTAAAATCACGATTCTGACGTTCAGACACACCTTTTCGTTGTGGTGTTCCAGGTGGCGTGAGTTGCAAAACTATTCCGCAATTTTTGAAATATAAACCAAACTCGTAACTCAAATATTCTCCTCCACGATCAGCTCGTAGAAATTTTATTTTCTTGTTACGATGATTTTCCACTTCACTCTGAAATTCTTTGAACTTTTCAAATGTTTCAGACTTGTGTTTCATTAAGTAGATATACCCATATCTGCTTAAATCATCTGTGAAGGTGAGAAAATAACGATACCCGCCGTGAGCCTCAACATTCATTGGACCACAAACATCAGTATGTATGATTTCCAACAAATCAGTTGCTCACTCCATAGTTCAGGAGAACGGCGTTTTAGTCATCTTGCCCATGAGGCACGGTTCGCAACTACCAAGTGATTCATAATCAAGTGATACCAAAAGACCATCAGTATGGAGTTTCTTCATGCGCTTTACACCGATATGACCTAACGGCAGTGCCACAAATAAGTTGCACTATCATTATCAATTCTGCATCTTTTGGATTCAACACTATGAATATGTGTATCACTACTATCGAGATTCAATAAAAATAGACCACTCTTCATGGGTGCATGACCATAAAAGATATTACTCATATAAATAGAACAACCATTATTCTCTGATTTAAATGAATAACCGTCTCGCATCAAACAAGATCCGGATATAATGTTCATGCTCAGCGGCGGCACCAAATAACAATTATTTAGGTCTAAAACTAATCGACTTTGGAACCATTTCCCAGCGCATCGTCACCTCGTCCTTAGACAATCTTAGCAATCCGTAGTCCCTGTTTTGAGTTGCAAATATTAGCAGCAGAACCGGTATCAAATACCCGGTACTCTGCGAGCATTAGTAAGGTACACATCAATAACATGTATATCACATATACCTTTGTTCACTTTGCCATCCTTCTTATCCGCCAAATACTTGGGGTAGTTACGCTTCGATGTCGATCGCTTGCGGTAGAAGCACTCGATCTCGGGCTTAGGTCGGACTTGGGTTTCTTCTCTTGAGCGACAACTTGTTTCTTTGTTCTTCTTGAAGTTCCTTCTTCTTCCCTTTGCCTTTTTTCTTGGCCCGGGTGGTCTTGTTGACCATCAACACTTGATGCTCCTTCTTGATTTCTACCTCCATGACTTTTAGCATTGCGAAGAACTTCGGGAATAGTCTTGTCCGTCCCTTGCATATTATAGTTCATCACGAAGCTCTTGTAGCTTGGTGGCGATGATTGAAGAATTACATCGATGACACTATCATCGGAAGATTAACTCCAGTTGAATCAAGTGATTATTATACCAGACATTTTGAGTATGTGTTCCTTGAGAACTATTCTCCTCCATCTTGCAGCTATAGAACTTATTGGAGACTTCATATCTCACAATCCGGGCATTTGCTTGAAATATTAACTTCAACTCTGAAACATCTCATATGCTCCATGGCGTTCAAAAGCGTCGTTGAAGACCAGTTCTAAGCCGTAAAGCGCGGCTGCTTGAACTATCGAGTAGTCATCAGCTTTGCTCTGCGGGCGTTCTTAGCGTCGTCGGTTACATCGGCGGCAGGCCTGGCACCAGCGGTGCTTCCATGGCGTAATTCTTCTATGCAACAATGAGGATAATCCTCGAGTTACGGACCCGATCCGTGTAATTGCCTCTTGAGGAGTCTGGACTAGGGGTGTCGGATAGCGGGACTATCATCATCAGCCGGACTCCAAGACTATGAAGTACAAGATTGAAGACTTCGTCCCGTGTCGGATGGGACTTTCCTTAGCGTGGAAGGCAAGTTTGGCAATACGGATATGTAGATCTCCTACCATTGTAACCGACTACGTGTAACCTAGCCCTCTCCGGTGTCTATATAAGCAGGAGGGTTTTAATCCGTGGGACAACAATCACAACAACAATCATACCATAGGCTAGCTTCTAGGGTTTAGCCTCCTTGATCTCGTGGTAGATCCACTCTTGTACTACCCATATCATCAATATTAATCAAGCGGGGTAAGGTTTTACCTCCATCGAGAGGGCCGAACACAGGTAAAAACATCGTGTCCCTTGTCTCCTGTTACCATCTGCCTGAGCGCCTGATTAGGGACCCCCTACCGAGATCCGCGGTTTGACACCAACATTGGTGCTTTCATTGAGAGTTCCTTTGTGTAAAGTCACGATAAGCAGTGGCTCCCCGATCATCAACAACGGCGTAGTCGGTGAGACTTTTCTCCCGGACAGATCTTCGTGTTCGGTGACCTTGCTGCGGGCAATTCGCAGCCATCGGAAGCGGATCGAAAGCTCGCCCCTGGCCATCGGGTCGATTTGGAAGCCTAAACTTCACGGTGACATCGCGGAGACTTGATCTCCGGCGGATTGAGCCCTGGCCGGCAGCGCCGCCTTTGCCTCGATGGGCATGATTTAGCTCTCTTGCCGGACGGTGCCACGGAAGCCGCACATGAGTCGCTCGATCCTTAATTGGGCCGACCACGGATCGAGGATGGGTGGCTAGACACGCCTCGGGGCTGCAACCTCTGGCGATGGGCGAATCTGACCTTGTCCCTTGCGGCCTTCGTGACTCCGGTGCGGACTCCTCGCCCGGTTCGAACCTCCTGCGCCCCTCAATCGAATCCGATTGGGCGGCGATCATGGAGTTCACCGCCACGGACATCTTTCAACACTCACCTTTTGGTGACATCCAGAATCGCTAAAGTATCTCTCCCTATCGGAGAGCCACGGCTGGTGCGGTCGGGATGGTTGGGATCTGAGACGACGAAGAAATTCAAAGCCCATCCACCACCCACTTTGTAGCCTTGTCGATGATTTAACCGACATGCTGAACTTCGACTCCAAAGACAAGCGGTATGGGCGGCGATCTTTGAGAGCGACCAGAACCAGCGCCTACAAGGCCTTTGAAAGCCACCTCAACTCATGACATATACATGGTGGATACACCAAAAAGGCGGCAACGAGGAACAGCGGGGCGGCGAAGCAACAAAACGTCGGCATAGCGCCACGAAGTCGCCTCGACAACAACAGCACCCATAACGACCCAGCCGTAAGCGGAAGCGAACCGGTGGAGGGCGAACATACAACTAAGCAACCATTGAATAGGATGGGCGGACAAACAACCCATCCCGGCGAAAACAACGGTCGAGCGATCTCACGGACACATCACGGGCATAAGAGCCTTCACAAAAGGCTCGTCGCCTTCTGAAAGTTTGAAGAAGCAAGCGGAAGCTCAAAACAGCGGAAGGCGTACTCGAGAATGAGATGGAACAAAGTACTCAAAACGCGGACAAATCTGGCAATAGTCATCAAACAAGAGCTACCGAGCGCAAAGCTGTTGCCGAGTCGGCAGCGAGGCCGTAGAAAGCCACCACAATAAAAAAGCAAAGAGGCCGCTGGCGGATAGGCGACAGATGACAGGCTAGAGCGGCAAGCGGCGCCGCACACAAGCGGCACATAATACACATAAAGATCCATGCAAAAGGATGGCGGTCGGGTCCATTTACGGGCCAAAAAGGGCCCGAGAGTAACACAACCGCCGAGTGTTAGAAAATAATGGCACACCTAAATCTGGTAGCGCGCGCACCCACTATGTTTCACCGATGAGTCTTTGGATCATGAATTTCCGGTAGGATTCAAAACCGTAAACATAGAGGCATATAATGGAACAACAGACCCGAGTGCGGATTGAGGATTACATCCTACACATACACATGGCAGAGGAGATGATCTCCATGCCATAAAATACCTACCCTCAAGCTTAAAGGCCAGCTCGGCATTGGTTCAAAGCCTCCTAGAAAATGCCATTGGAAGTTGGGAAGAGCTCGAGGATGCGTTTGAAACAAATTTTGGGGACTTATGTCCGCCCTCGGGATCTGAACGATTTAAGTCACATAACTCAATAGCAGGAGAGTCGACCGCAAATGCAGAGCAGGTTCCTCACCAAAAGAACCAAATAGTCATTGTCCAGGACTTGAAGCCTTAGCAGCTTTTAAACATAACGTCCAAGGCGAATGGCTGCTTGAACACCTCGGCCAGGAAAAACCAAGAACAATGGCAGCTAACGAGCCTCATGACCCACTTTTGCGGGAGAAGATAGCTGGCTGGCAAGATCGACACCGTGACCCAAGTACATCGAGGTTAGAGATGGAAATGGGAAATCCTGGCGAAAGGATCGGCGCGAAGTAAAGAAAATGGGCGCCAAAGAACACGGCGGTCGGCCGCGGATTCAAAACTCTCGGCTGAACAACAAAACACTACCTCTTAAAGACAACGGTGACGAGCTATCCAACCTAAACAAAATTTTGGACAGGATATGTCAAATCCACAGTACCCCCGGGAAGCCTGCAAACCATACCCACCGGGATTGTTGGGTCTTCAAACAGTCTGGCGACTTAACGCCCGAACACAAGGGCTCGACACACCAAGCAAAGGCGATGCGAACCCCACAAGCAAAAGCAGGAAAACAAAAGACTTTCCCACAAGAAGTCAAAGCAGTAAACTCACTTCACGTGATAATTGAACAATAGTGCGGCACCTACTAAAGCCGCGCGCTTGCGGTCCACCCAGCGGAATCACGAGATTGGATGTCAAAACCAATTACTTTCGACCATCTGGATTACTCCAGAAACATTCGAAATGTAGGATGGACTACTTTGATATTGGATCCTATAATCGACGGACTACAATTTACACAAGTCCTAATGGATGGCGGTGGCGACTTAAACCTGCTATGTCTGGACACAATCCATAGGATGGGGATAGACCCGACCAAAATTAGCCGCCATGACACTTCCTTCAAAGGTGGCGCTTGAGGCCCTTCGCCAATTACGGGCTCCTTACTACTAGAAGTTGTGTTCGGTTCATCGATAACTTCCGTCATGAATAGCTAATCTTCCATATCGCCCCATTTAAAGTAGCCATCAAGCACTATTGGAATGAAGCTTTCGCCCGCTTTAATGCAATACCGCATTCAGCGTCTCTTACACTTAAAATGCCGGTCGGCGGCATTATCTCTTTGAAAGTCGCTTAAGACCCGGACACGGCTAAGCGGGTCGGCTTAAATAAACTAGGGCTTCCTAGCCGCACACCCCTTTACAAGGGGCTGTGAGCATGAACAATGAGAACCAATAAAAGCTCAACTTCATTCATTTCTTTTTCATGCTCTATTTTAATACATTGCTCGCCACGATATCTTTCCAAACTAAGTTCTTCTCTTTTCGGATGAACAGCATACTACACCGTCGAGGATCGGCCACAATGGAACCGGTAGCGAGACATGCGGCGGGGACCCGTTGCAAGGAATCTTTTGATTAAGACCTGCGTAAACCTTTCTTCTTGTCTCTTGTTGATCCACATCCCCGGTTTCTTACCATAACGATGAGGAGGTGGCGTTTTGGCATCGGCGCGTCGAAATTTTCGCGTGCACGGACACGAGGGCTTAGGGCATCGTTACGCCCGTTATCATAAAGACCGAATATCTTAGGAAGTGTTTGGCGTCTTGAGTTAGGCCTTATATGCATCAGCTCGAATCATGTCTTTGGTCAAATGTTGGGTTTGCCCGGCTCACGTGTTTTGCTGCCTTACATTCCGTATCATCGGCTAGCGGCACCGGAGAACTCTGCGATTGTGCCCGGTTACGGTGGCGAGCACCTCGATGAAAGCGGCTTGCTGTCATGATATAGTGAGAGACTGATCGACCACTCGATCGACTACTAGAATGTCTAGAATTCCTCCGCTTTGACGAAGGACCGTTTCGGTCGAGCACTCTGGCGCCCGAATTCGGAGCGCGGTGCCCCGAGGGCTATCTCGTAGCCCCACCTTGAACTCCTATGGCTAAGTGAAAGTGATAAAGCATTATAGTCCGGTTGCCTAGTTTGCTCGCTACCACCTCCTTCTGAGGACCAAGGCGTTGGATTAAGTGTGAAAATGTGCTATTTTGCAAACACCCCGCACCATGTGCGTGGGGGCTGACCGAAGACTGCCATCTTTGAGTTATATACACATATACATTACGGCCGCTGCGGAGATATTTCAATACTTGAGCACAAGTATAAAAAGCACTCATATTATAAATATGGTTTCACAAATCATACATGTCATTTGAACATAACATTTTCGAAACCTTTGCGACTCTATCAAGCAGCGCCTGCGGAACTTCCCCAAAATAGTGCTCGGTGGTAACGGCTTTTGTCCAAACCGGGAGGCAACCCGATGGCATCCATCTCCGCCCGATATGTCTTGACGCGGCGAGTGCCATCCGTGCACCCTCTATATGCCGCCGACCGCTTCATCGCCTTGATATGCGGCACGCCCCAAGGAACTCGCAATAAGCCAAAATAACTCTTGGCTTAGGCCTATCCGGCGCACGAGCCACCACATCCGTCGTGGCAAATCCGGATAATCTATTCAGCTCAGCCCACTCAGCCAACCCGATCGGTCAGCGAGTGAACACTCGGACTGTGGAATTGAGACCAAAATAGCTCTTCCATCTCGTGATCCTTTTGGCGGAAGTACTGCCCGCATCCGCCGCGCGGCGCCAAATCGGATAGGGATCCTCCGCACCCACGGTGACCCGGTGAGCATACCGGATCTGTGAACTTCACATGCGGCGAAAGGGCTTTCGGCCGCAATGTCTACGGCTTTGCGCAGCTCCTCCTTTATAGCGCTTAGTGCGAGCGGGCATCCTTGGCGGCGGTGGCCTTCTTGGTCTTCTTGCTGCGCTTTCGGCGTTCTTTTCAAGAACCTCATAGCGGTCGGTAACATCCTTGACTTCACGACCATTCGGCCATCTCCTCCTGCTTGGCGATGGCGGCCTTACCGGCTTTTAGCTCTTGGCTGCCCTCGAGGCACTGCACCACCTCCTTCGGCCTGCTCCTTGGCTCGAGCAAGCTCTGCCGAAGGTCCTCCCGGCAGGCGGCACCATCTGCATCAAGCATACATATTGTAAGAGTGGGTGTCGGCTCCTTACTAGGTGACCAGCGAAACAACCTACCTTGTGACTCGTCAAGTCGTTTATTGACGGTAGCGATGTGCGCATCATAGCGTCAAGTTGCCGCCTTAGCTCGGCAACTCTATCGATCCGACTAGCCACGGACGATCCGCCACCTGCATAGGAAAGGCGAAATTAATAGCGAGATTATGATCCTCGGCACCTTTATGCTTTCGACAACATTAGAGTCTCGGGGCTACTATCTATATAGGCGCACTCTATGTGCAAAAGCTGTCAAAAGGTATGTCATTTTCGTACCTCAAAACCCTTGATAAACTTCTAATGACATCATGCAACCCGCCCTCGGCGAGGCGAAATTCTTTCAATCACCGTATTTATCAATATCTGATGATCTTAGAGATAAACGCCCTCTCAGCGAGATCCTTGACTCCCGACCATACACGATGGCGGCGAACTCTCGGCCCGCGGGACAGAAGACCCTCGCGGCGACACTTGAGGTCGTCCGCCCCGCCGATAACGCAGCGAGATGGGCGTTCGCTCTCCATCATCTCGGATGAAGGTCCCCGAAGGCGAGCTCGGTGAGAAGGGCGGAGATCCGAACTACAAGGTAAAAACTTCGGTTATTTTCAGAAGCAAAAATAGGGACGTCCCTTGTGACAATACTCCCCTTTTTCACCTTACGGCTCGCTGGAGGGCTGATTCCTTGGGGGAGATAGTGCGGCCGGGGCCTCCCCTGGCGTAGGACCCTCTGGTGAAGATTTCTTCCCCCGCTTTGAGGCCTTAGCCTCCGGGTCTTTGGAAGCGGTCCTCTTCTCCCCATGGAGGGAGGGATTCTCGATCCCCCTTTCTCCAAAGCCTCCTTAGTAGAGGCGGTAGTTTCCCTGTTCTCCCCTTCGCCCTCCTCTAGAGGCGCAACCTCCAGCATCTTGACCAACACCGGATCTGGCGCGGTCTCTGGGAGGGGGGCCGGACACCGTATCAGTTTTGCTTGCGCTATCCACTCCTGTTCAAAGGACGATTGGTTAAAAGGCAAATCAAGAATATGCAAACAAATGGTATGTCAGGACACGGGGCTACTTACTTGAGCATCCGAGGCGATTGTAGCTTAGGCGGTATCCTCGGTCGATTCGGACACACTTCTTGTGATCCGAAGAATAATTTGTACATCTCCACGGGTGTCGTGCCCATGAAGTGTTGGAGGCTTCGTGGGCCCTCTGGATTGAATTCCCACGGTGGAGGGCAGCGTTTGCGAGCGGAAGGGCGAATCAGCATAACACTGCATCACTCGACCAGATTGATCTCCCTCTCTTGGAGGTCTCGAATCGACCTGCAATAGAGTGCGTCCTTTGGCGGCCCCAAGTTAAGCCCTTTGTTGACCCATGACATCAGCCGTTGTGGAGGCCGGCGAAAGGCAGGCGGCAACACTGCTTGCCCACAGGAGGCGGTAATATAGAACCCTCTGTTGCCTGAAGCGAGCTCCTCTGGAAAGAGCCCTCGGGCCATGGAGCCTCGGCCCTCTTGCTTAACCGCCCCGCGCACTCTGCTTGGCGCCCCTCGATCATCTTGGCTCCACGTTGAAGGTTTTGAGCCACAAGCCAAAGTGAGGGTAGTGCGGAGGAAGGCCATGAGATGACAATGAATGATGAGATGTGGAGGATGGACTCGGGCCAAGTCATGGAATTCAACCCATAGTAAAACATGAGCCCCTGCACAAAGGGATCCATCGGAAGCCTAAACCCCGATGGAGGTGAGACACGAACATGATGCTCTCGCCTGGCTCGGGAGTGGGAATGACTTGCCCTTGGGCAGGAAGCCTATGCGAAATCTCGTAGGTTAAATACCTGGCTTCTCTCAGCTTTAGCACGTTGTGAGACACGAACATGACGCTCTCGCTTGGCTCGGGAGTGGGAATGACTTGCCCTTGGGCAGGAAGCCTATGCGAAATCTCGTAGGTTAAATACCTGGCTTCTCTCAGCTTTAGCACGTCCTCCTCCGTGGCGGAGGAGGCATCCTGACCACAAGTCGGGCGGACATTGTCGAGATTCGAAGCGCTCGAATCGGGGAGCCACAGTGTTGGAGCTCGGGCGGATTCGATTGAGGATTGAAGAAAAGAAGCGAGCCTAGGTCTCATTATAATGAAGGAGAATACCAAGAGCCGTCTCGTGACCGTTTGGAACCCGCCGATGGAGGCGTGGCGATGAAGCGGTTGGGTTACCCGTCCGTATTGATGGGAATCCGGAATAAGGGAACACGATCTCTGCTTCAACAAGATGTGCCAAGGAAACCGCTTCGCTAAACGCGCTGAGGTGCTATAATAAAAATGATTCAAGTAAAGGCTTGGTAGTGGTGTGATGCCACGCCGCAAAATATGTCAGCAGTTTGAACTTGTGTAAATATTATTCTCTCTACGGTGGTATGTGGAATTTATTTTCTGAGCGGACACCATCTGGTGTTCACAATCTTCTATGAATTATTTGGAGGAGGAACCGCCTTGCAATGCGAAGACAATATCGCGCCCGGACTAAATCGTCATTGAAGCTTTGGTTCGAGAGACTCTTGAGGAGTCTGGACTAGGGGGTGTCAGGATAGCAGACTATCATCATCGGCGGACTCCAAGACTATGAAGATACAAGATTGAAGACTTAGTCCGTGTCCGGATGGGACTTTCCTTGGTGTGTAAGGCAAGTTTGCAATACGGATATGTAGATCTCCTACCATTATGGCCCGACTCTGTGTAACCCTAGCCCTCTCCGGTGTCTATATAAACGGAGGGTTTTAATCCGTGGGACAACAATCCTAACAACAATCATACCATAGGCTAGCTTCTAGGGTTTAGCCTCCTTGATATCGTGGTAGATCCACTCTTGTACTACACATATCATCAATATTAATCAGCGAGGAGTAGGTTTTACCTCCATCGAGAGGGGCGAACACAGGAAAAACATCGTGTCCCTTGTCTCCTGTTACCATCCGCCTAGGCGCATGCAGTTAGGGACCCCCTACCGAGATCCACGGTTTTGACACCGACGGCTACCATCATCTTTCAACTTTGCTTTCTCAAGAGCGCATTAAAATTCAACGGAACAGCGGCACGAGCCATCTATCTACAACAAACATAGACAAGCAAAATACTATCGGTACTAAGTTCATGATAAATTTAAGTTCAATTAATCATATTACTTAAGAACTCCCACTTAGATAGACATCCTCTAATCCTCTAAGTGATCACGTGATCCATATCAACTACACCATGTCCAGACCGTCACGTGAGATGGAGTAGTTTCAGCAGTGAACATCAATATGTTCATCATATCTACTATATGATTCACGCTTCGACCTTTGGTCTCCATGTTAGAGGCCATATCATTATATGCTAGGCTCGTCAAGTTTAACTTTGAGTATTAGGCGTGTGCAACTGTTTTGCACTCGTTGTATTTGAGCGTAGAGCCTATCACCCGATCATCACATGGTGTCTCGGCCACGAAGAACTTTCACAATGGTGCATACTCGGGAGAACACTTCTTGATAATTTTAGTGAGATCATCTTAAAATGCCACCGTCGATCAAAGCAAGATAAGATGCATAAAGGATAAACATCACATGCAATCACTATAAGTGATATGATATGGCCATCATCATCTTGTGCTTGCGATCTCCATCTTCAAAGCACCGTCGTGATCACCATCATCACCGGTAGCGACACCTTGATCTGCATCGTAGCATCGTTGTCGTTCGCCATCTATTGCTTCTCGACTATCGCTACCGCTTAGTGATAAAGTAAAGCAATTACGAGCGTTGCATTTCATACAATAAGCGACAACCATATGGCTCCTGCCGATTGCCGATAACCGGTTACAAAACATGATCATCTCATACAATAAAATATAGCATCACGTCTTGACCATATCATATCATAACATGCCTGCAAAAACAAGTTAGGCGTCCTCTACTTTGTTGTTGCAAATTTTACGTGGCTGCTTCTGGGCTGAGCAAGAACCGTTCTTACCTCGCATCAAAACCACAATGATAGTTGGTCAAGTTAGTGTTGTTTTAATTTTCGCGCAGGACGGGTGTAGCCACACTCGATTCAGCTAAAGTGAGAGGCAGACACCGCAAGTCACCTTTAAGCATGAGTGCTCGTAACGGTGAAACCAGTCTCGCGTAAGCGTATGCGTAATGTCGGTCCGGGCTGCTTCATCTCACAATACCACTGAGCAAAGTATGACATGTTGGTAGCGGTATGACTTGTATCGCCCACAACTCACTTGTGTTCTACTCGTGCATATGACATCTCGCATAAAACCAGGCTCGGATGCCCTTTGTTGGGGGCGTAGTAATTTCAAAAATTTCCTCTCGCTGCATAAGATCATGGTGATGGCATAACAGCGAGAGGAAGTATTGTCCATGTACCCTTGTAGGTATGGCGGGCGTTATTACATAGCGGTTGATGTAGTCGTATGTCTTCCGCGATCCGACCGATCCAAGTACCGAGCGTCACGGCACCTCGAGTTCAGCACGTTCAGCTCGATGGCGATCCCGGACTCCGATCCAGCAAAGTATCGGGGATGAGTTCCGTCGACCGGCGGCGTGGTAGCGATGATGATGTTCTAACGGCGCGAGGCCGCCTAAACTTCTGCTGACGATATGACCGAGTGGAATATGGTGGAGGGGGCACCGCATACGGCTGAGAGCGATCCGTAGATCAACTTGTGTGTCCTAGGGTTCCCCCCTTTCGTATATAAAGGAGCAAGGGGGTGCGGCCGGCCCTAGGAGGCGCGCGGAGAGTCCTACTCCCAGGGAGTAGGACTCCCCCTAGTTGGATTAGGACTTGGGGGAGGAGAGGGGAAAGGAAAGGCGCGCCTCCTTGTCCTATTCGGGCCTGGGGGGGGCGGCGGCTGCCCTATGCCTCCTCTCCTCTTCCTCCACTAGGACCAATAAGGCCTATTAGTTCACGGGGGTTCGGTAACCTCTCATTACTCGGTAAAATGCGATTTCACTGGAACACTTCGATGTCAAACATAGGCTTCCAATATATCAATCTTTATGTCTCGACCATTTGAGACTCCTCGTCATGTCGTGATCACATCAGGGACTCGAACAAACTTTGGTACATCAAAACTTATAAACTCATAATAAAGCTGTCATCGTAGCGTTAGCGTGCGGACCATACGGGTTCGAGAACTATGTAGACATGACCTAGAACTATTCTCGGTCAATAACCAATAAGCGGAACACGGATGCTCATATTAGCTCCTACATATTCTCGAAGATCTTTATCGGTCAAACCGCATAACAACATCGTTGTTCCTTTGTCATCGGTATGTTACTTGCGAGATTCGATCGTCGGTATCAATACCTAGTTCAATCTAGTTACCGGCAAGTCTCTTTACTCGTTATAGAATGCATCATTCCGTAACTAACTCATTAGCTACATTGCTTGCAAGGCTTATAGTGATGTGCATTACCGAGAGGGCCGAGATACCTCTCCAGAGCAATCGGAGTGACCAAACCTAATCTCGAAATCGCCAACCCAACATGTACCTTTGGAGACACCTGTAGTACTCCTTTATAATCACCCGATTCGTTGTGACGTTTGGTAGCACCAAAGTGTTCCTCCGATAGCAGGAGTTGCATAATCTCATAGTTATAGGAACATGTATAAGTCATGAAAGAAAGCAATAGCAATATACTAAGCGATCAAGTGCTAGTCTAGCGGAATGGGTCATGTCAATCACATCATTCTCCTAATGATGTGATCCCATTAATCAAATGACAACACATGTCTATGGTTAGGAAACATAACCATCTTTGATTAATAGAGCTAGTCAAAGTAGAGGCATACTAGTGACTATATGTTTGTCTATGTATTCACACATGTATCATGTTTACGGTTAATACAATCCTAGCATGAATAATAAACATTTATCATGATATGAAATAAATAATAACTTTATTATTGCCTCTAGGGCATATTTCCTTCTTTGGTATGTCGCTCATCCGAATCGGTGAGTGTACATACGTGACGGAAACGGTCCCGTTAATCTGAAGGAATCCCGAAGATTCTTTGAGTCATCGAGTGGTTGACCGGTCTCTCGCTTTATCATGACAATCGGTTTTGGCTTTCTCTACTAAGGTGCTCATCCGGATGAACTAGGGCACTGTCGCGGTAGTTCTCCGGTGCCACCTTAGCGATAAGCGAGCGTAAGGTAGCAAAACACGGGGCAGGCAAGCCCAACTATTGACCAAAGACATGATTTGGAGCTGATGCATATAAGGCCAAACTCGCGATGCCGAACACTCCTGAAGGTATTCGGACTTTATAACATATACTGGGCTGAGTACCGCCCTCGATAATGAGCCCTGAATTTCTAGGTACATGCATTAATCTGGCGTGACGAAATGCCAATGCCAATGCCTTTGTCTCCGTTGTGTCGTATCCTGGAAGGGTCTGGCACGATGATCATCTGTAAAAAAGAAAAACCCAGGTGAAAGAATCTGGTGTGATCGTGCGAAAAGTTGGTTATTCTTAATGAACCATGAGAATTCAATCTATTATCGTATTAATAGGGTCGAACCGAACTATGGGCCTTTTTACATGCAGGCAGCCCCTGGCACCACCTATGGGGGTATATCCATCGACCCAAGCTCAGGTTTATCTGGGCTGCTACAACTAGTGGTGCGCCGGACACATCTAACCGTGTCCGTGGTCTTGACAACTGATCATTTATTCTGGTTGGAGAGGTCGCTCAGTGGTTCGGCTACTAGAGCTGCCACATATTCATCCGCGCGTAAAGGCGCTCTGTATTTCCGCTAATTGTGATGGCGCCACATGGACGGGCATCTTAAGTTTAAGATAAGCGTGTCTTGAACTGCATTGAAAGCGAAGGCCGTTCTTCGAGTAGTGCATGGTAGCGGCGGAATGGAGTGATGTCGAAGATTAATTCTTAACCCGGAAGTTGTCGGGCGAACGAATACAACCTCTAGTATCGAGAGAGCCGTGCGGTGACTTCTCGTGGTATTACTCCTTTAAAGGTAGTATTACTTTGGCTGATTCTTGGCGGGTCTATCCCATATTGCAGACGGTGTCACGATATACAGATTAAACTCGCACGCCGTCCCTAAGGACTCGGGTGAGATGGTATCCGTCAATTATTGGGTCGAGCACCAAAGGCGGCGAACCTCCATGCGGATACTAGTCGGATGATCCTTGCGATCGAAATTGATCGGGCGAGGCCGACCATGGGTTGAATTTGGAGCTGACGGGCTTCTGACGTATCGTCTCGAGTGCTCCTCCTCTTTGGTATGTGAGTTGCGTAAATCATGTTCCTTTGTTTTGATCTCTGGTGGAAATTTTATACATCCCCGGTGTTAAATTTGGTGGCGGTTCGTCCTCGTCTTCACTTGGTGTCTCCCTCCCTTTGTGTTGGCATTTAGCTTGCGGCTGCTGAACCCAGCATTCTCTGTTGGTGTGATTTGCGAGGTTTCTCACGAGGTGCCATGAATCGACATGATCATCTAGAATTTTGTTTAGGCTAGACGGCCCATCTCTGCTGCCTTTAAATGGCTTTTTCCGTTGATCGGGTCAAGAGCCCCTGAATCCGGCATTTACCGCCGTGTTTTCTGGGCTGTCTTCATTGTTTCGACGCTTGTTTTTATTGCATCGTGGCTTCCCATTGCCGTCCCTGATTTTGGATGTGCAGGGTTCTTTGGTGCGGCTTGAACCAACCAGCTGTCCTCACCAGCATAGCGGGTCATAAAACTTATTAGGGCTGCCATTGTCCTCGGCTTTTCTGGCGAGATGTCTATGACCATTCGTCTCGGACCTTTGTGCTTGAAAAGCCGCTAGGGCTTCGGCATCCGTGCAATCAATGATTTGATTCTTCTTGGTGATAAATCTGTTCCAAAGCTCACGGGCTAACTCTCCGGGTTGTTGGATTATGTGACTTAAATTGTCTACATCCGGAGGTCGGACATAGGTCCATTGAAAATTAGCCCTGAAAGCGTCCTCAAATTCTTCCCAACTTCAAATTAAGTTTTCGGGGAGGCTTTTCAACCAGTGCCGAGCTGGTCCTTTCAACTTGAGGGGCAGGTATTTGATGGCATGGAGATCATCTCCGCGAGCCATGTGGATGTGAAGAATAAAGTCCTCAATCCAGACCGCAGGGTCTGTTGTTCCGTCGTATGCCTCTATGTTTACGGGTTTAAATCCCTCTGGAAATTCATGATCCAGCACCTCATCGGTGAAGCATAGGGGGTGTGCGGCACCCCTGTATTTGGATGTGTCATGGCATGCTGCCGACGGTTGTAGTGTTCGGTGTTGATTTTGAGCTGGTATTCGATCAGTATAGTCATTTTGGTGGCCACGATCCTGCGCCGAAGTGCGCTTCCTAGATCCATAGATGGACCTAGTCATACCGACTTTTTTGTCCAAGTGCTCACGTAAATCGTGTGCTGACTTGTGTGCGGCATCATTAGCCACCCTATCGCAGCCACAAGGTGGTCTGTCCGGTAGATCGGCCGTATTATTTTTCGGCGGAATGGGCTTTATAGCCTCGTCGTCGAATTCGGGCTGCAGCTTGTGCTTTGGTAGCTCTTTGTGTGGCAATCGCCACCGTGTTTTTCGTCAGTGTCGAGCACTTTGTTCCATCTGCAGTTGAGCGTATCCTGCACAACCTTAAGCCTTTGCTTCTGCTTCTTCAAGCTCCTCGCAGTGGCGATAAGCCTTTTGTGGAGGTTTTCTTGTTCCAAGTTCTTTTCCGGGATGATGAATGCATTGTCGTCCGGGCTGTTCTCCTCTTCAGAGACAGGTTGATAAGTTTTACCCTCGGCATCGCTGTGATCGGACAGCGTCCCAAGACTATGTTCGCCATCCCCTGGCTCATCCTACTCCATCACCGGGTCCATGGGGTCCTCGTTACCTTTAGAGTCGTCCGGGGTATTATTCTTTCTTGTGCCGTTATCGCTGTTTTTGATATGGCGGGATTTAGAGTGGCACCGACGTTGGTGCTTTGGTTGCTTTTCAAGAGGATTATCCTCCGTTGCATCCTTCCGTTCCTCGCCGTTGTTTAATTTGGGTGTGTCCACAATGTATATATCATATGATGAGGTGGCTGTCCAACGCCCTTTGGGCGGTGGTTCCTGTTCTTCTCCGGCATCGTCGTCCATACCGTCGATGTCTTCGGAGTCGAAATCAAGCATGTCGGGTAAGTCGTCGATAGTGGCTATTAAGTGGGTGGTGGGTGGGGAACGAATTTCTTCGTAGTCCGCTTCCCACTCAAGCGGACATAGTTGACCAAGAATCTCTGACGAGGAGAGATTTGATGAATTTGCTTTATCGCCCAAGGCGAGTCTTTGAAAGATATCCGCGGAGGTAAACTCCATGATCGGTGCCCAATCAGATTTGATAGGCACGGATGTACGCGGTTCGGAGCCTATGGCCGGAGAAGAATCCGAGGGTCCGATGACACAGACCTCATTGGAGGAGAAGTCTGTGTTCGGCTCTATTGCCGAAGAGTGTGCGGCCTCCGTGATGGGGTCTATCCACCCGTCCTTGGATGGCACGATGTGCTCAGGGTCTAAGGCCAGGGAAGCTGCATGTGTGATCTCCCGAACACCGTCCGATGGCAGATCTAAGTCATGCTCATCGTGGATGTCCGGTGCGCCTGTCATGGGCTCGAGTCCGTCGAAGATCAAGTCTCTGCGGATGTCGACGGTGTAATTCAGGCTTCCAAACCCGACCTGAAGGCCAGGGGCGTAGCTATCGATCTGCTCCAGATGGCCAAGCGAGTTGGCCCGTAGTGCGAAGCCACCGAATATGAAGATCTATCCGGGGAGGAAAACCTCACCCTGGATCGCATCGTCGTGGATGATTGAAGGAGCCATCAAGCCTTACCGTGAAGTCCGAGTGGAACTCTCAATGAAAGCACAATGTCGGTGTCAAAACCGGCGGATCTTAGGTAGGGGGTCTCGAACGGTGCGTCTAAGGCTAATGGTAACAGGAGGCGGGGGACACAATGTTTACCCAGGTTCGGGCCTTCTCGATGGAGGTAATACCCTACTTCCTGCTTGATCGATCTTGAGGATATGAGTATTACAAGAGTTGATCTACCATGAGATCGTAGAGGCTAAACCCTAGAAGCTATGATTATGATTGTTGATGTCCTCTGGACTAAACCCTCCGGTTTATATAGACACGGAGGGCTAGGGTTACAGTCGGTTATAGAAGGAAATCTACATATCTGAATAGCCAAGCTTGCCTTCCACATAAAGGAGAGTCGAACAGGACGAAGTCTTCAATCTTGTATCTTCATAGTCCAACACTCCGGCACAAGTACATAGCCCGGCTGTCCGAGGACCCCCAAATCCGCGACTCCCTCAATCATGTTGGCAGACGAGGCCCTCTTGGATGAGCATGCGAAGAAGAAGCTTGCGGACAAGAAGATGGAGATCAGCGACTTTAGGAAATCTGGCGGCAGAGGCCATTTGCAACTTTGGATCTCTGGGAGGAGGCAGCCGAATGCAGGTGGAGGAGGATGCGGATGCGGCTGAAAGTTCAACTATCCTAGGTGGTTTTGGTAATTCATAACAACATATAGCTCATTGAGCTAATGTTATTCAAGACTATTATTTCAGGAAAGCTCAATGAATGGCATGGCATGGATGATGCGGATCCCTCAAAATACTAAGGACAAAGGATTGGCTCAAGCTCAAAGCTCAAGACTCTCCATTTTATATTTTAGTGATCCAAGATCACATTGAGTCTATAGGAAAAGCCAATACTATCAAGGAGGGATGAGGTGTTGTAATGAGCCTCTTCCTTCATGTGCTTTGTGATATGCTCCAAAACCCTCACTACTTTCCCACATCCACATATGACCTAAACCCAAAGCCAAAATCGGTCACACGATTCTTCCTATCAGCGCCACCGATTCCAAAATCATAGCCACGCCACAAACCCTAAGCAAATCGGTCTTACCGATAGGGATCTCGGTCTCACGAGATGGGATTGTAATCTCTGTTTCCCTTAAATAGCGTTTAGGTCTAACGAAGTGAGCGTCGGTCCTACGAGATTGCAATGTAAACTCTCTATTTCCTTTTGTAACATTTCAATCTCACGAAAAGAGCAAATCGGTCCCACCGAGTTTACGACCAACTCTCTCGAAAGCTTATTACCAAATCGGTCTCACCGAGTTTGTATGTCGATCTTACGAGATTACGTTATGCCTAACCCTAACGAGATCGGTCTCACCGGTTGCATGTCGATCCACGAAAATCACTTACGGTCACTAGGTTTACTAAATCGGTCCGGCCGAGTCTCATTGAATCGGTCCCACGAGTTTGGTAAATTGTGTAGCAGTTAGATTTTGTGTGGAGGCTATAAATACCCTCCACCTCCTCTTCATTAGTGGGGAAAGCCATCGAGCGAACCTACACTTCCAACTTACCATTTTTGAGAGAACCACCTACTCATGTGTTGAGACCAAGATATTCCATTCCTACCATATGAATCTTGATCTCTAGCCTTCCCCAAGTTGCTTTCCACTCAAATCTTCTTTCCACCAGATCCAAAACCTATGAGAGAGAGTTGAGTGTTGGGGAGACTATCATTTGAAGCACAAGAGCAAGGAGTTCATCATCAGCGCACCATTTGTTACTTCTTAGAGTGGTGTCTCCTAGATTGGCTAGGTGTCACTTGGGAGCCTCAGACAAGATTGTGGAGTTGAACCAAGGAGTTTGTAAGGGCAAGGAGATCACCTACTTCGTGAAGATCTACCGCTAGTGAGGCAAGTCCTTCGTGGCGGCGGCCATGGTGGTATAGACAAGGTTGCTTCTTCGTGGACCCTTCGTGGGTGGAGCCCTCCAGTGGACTCATAGCCGTTACCCTTAGTGGGTTGAAGTCTCCATCAATGTGGATGTCGATAGCACCACCTATTGGAACCACGCCAAAAACATCTGTGTCTCCAATTGCGTTTGAATCCTCCAAACCCTTCCCTTTACTTTCTTGCAAGTTGCATGCTTTAATTTCCGCTGCCTATATACTCTTTGCATGCTTGCTTGAATAGTGTGATGATTGCTTGACTTGTCCTAAAGTAGCTAAAATCTGCCAAACTCTAAAATTGGGAAAATGTTAAGTTTTTATTGGTCAAGTAGTCTAATCCCCCCTCTAGACATACTTCAAGGTCCTACAAGTGGTATCAGATCCAGGTTTCCATTTGCTTTGATTTCCATAGCTTTTGGTGGTCATAGCCTTGGTTTCACAACCTAGGAGAGTATGGCGTCTAGTGAGGGAAATTATCACCGTAGAGGTCCTTACTTTGATGGTACTAATTTTGCTAGTTGGAAGCATAAGATGAAAATGCATATTCTTGGACATAACCCCGCCGTTTGGGCAATTATTTTTATTGGCTTGCAAGGTGAATTCTTTGATGGGAGAGAGCCGAACCGTGAAGCTAATGCGGAAGAATTGAAGATGCTGCAATACAACACTCAAGCTTGTGATATCATCTTCAACAGATTGTGCCCCGAAGAATTCAACAAAATCTGCCCTCTTGAGAATGCAAAGGAAATTTGGGATACTTTGATTGATATGCATGAAGGTACCGAATCTGTCAAGGAATCCAAGTTGGATGTGCTCCAAAGTCAACTTGACAAGTTCAAAATGAAGGATGGTGAAGGTGTCATTTGAAATGTACTCTAGGCTTGCTCTTATCACAAATGAGATTGCCGGCAGGGGTGAAGAGATGACCGACAAATTCATCATCAAGAAGATCCTAAGAGCATTGGATGGAAAGTATGATACCATGTGCACATTGATCCAAATGATGCCAAACTACAAAGATCTCAAGCCAGCGGAAGTCATTGGAAGAATTGTTGCTCATGAGATGTCACTCAAGGATAAGGAGGAACTTCACAACAAGTCAAGTGGTGCTTACAAAGCCTCAAGTGAAGCCCCACATCATCAAGTGAGAAACAAACCTTCAATGAAGAATTGAGCTTAATGGTGAATAACTTCAACAAATTCTACAAGAGTAGAAGCAAAGAAAGAAGCTCCAAGTCAAGGTCTTACAATGACAAGAGATCTTCTAGTCGAGAGCACAATTGCTATAATTGTGGGAGACCGGACACTATTCAATGAGTGTATGACACCCTACAAAAGAAGAAGATTCTCCAAGAAGAAGGAGCAAAGAGAAGAATCACCACCAAGAGAGGAGGAGTAGAGATGATCGTTATGAGCGAAGACCCTCACGGAGAAGCAAAGATTAGGAAAGGAAGGACAAGTCATCAAGGAGCTACACAAAGCGAAGACATCAAGCTCATGTTGGTGAATGGGTATCCGGCTCCGACTCCGACAATCACTCAGGAGAAGCTATCCTCCGACTCGAATATACTCAAGATGAAGGTGTTGCGGTCTAGCACTTGTGTCAACCAACTCCTCGACATATTTGATTCACCAAATGAAGGTGTTGGAAGATGCTTCATGGCCAAGGTCCAAAGGTAACACATACTAAGTATGTTGATTTCAATAGTGATGAAGATGACTTGCTTGTGGATGATGATTTACTTGTTGACAACTCTAGTGATGAATACTATGATGAAACGTTAATTAATCATGCTAATCAAGATAAAGCGAATGAAAATGATAAGGAGAAGATTGAGCTTCTAACTAAAGAACTAAACACTCTTAAGTTGGCTCATGAAACTATCTTGAAGATCATCGAGAACTTTTAAGGGCTCATGAGAAGTTACGCTTTGAAAAGCTCAATCTTGAGCAAGAGCATGAGTTCTTAAAAGCAATAAATGATGATCTCCGCAAGAAAAGTTCTTCTTACATTGCCAAGCGTTTACTCTTATCTACTTACATGCCTCAAGTCAAGTCTTGTAACAAGTACAAGAAAGATACTTCCTATAGTAGTAACAATAACAATATCAAATCCAATATTGTTGCTTCTAGTAGTTCTCTTGATTCCACTAATGATTCTCTTAGCCAAGTTACACTTGAGCAAGAAAACAGCTTATTGAAGGGAATTATAGAAAGGTGTTTACAAGAGCCTTGCGGGAGTAAGCAATTGAGAAATTATGCATAAGCAAGGAATGCACGGAAGAATCAAGGTGTTGGTTTTGAGCGAAAGTTCAATGCCAATGGAGTTGAGTGGGAAGAAGATCAATACCCAAAGGCGAAGTTTGTTCCTCAACAAGAAGTATGATCCTACTTCCTTCAAGGAACACAAGCTCAAGATGATCTTCCACCACAAGACCACAAGAACAAAGGCAAGGACAAGCTTCAAGAAGAGATTGATGCATTTGAAGAAGCACCTAAAGCCTCGTTCAAGTGGGTTCCCAAGACTACGTCAAGTTCTACTTCATCAAGTACAACTACAACTCCAAGGATTCCCATCAAGATGATGTGGATCCGAAGAAGAAGAACTAGAGAGTTCTTGAGGGTGACTCGCCAACATTCTTCACTCATATCATTATGGCAAGAACAAGTGCAATCAACTTCCACATCTTGCACTAGTTCAAGGAGTCACAAACCCTCATGTTGGTAAGGCAAGGGACAAGGTAACCTAATGATTTCATGGACATCATCTTGTGTGTGCATCACTTTATGTCTATGGATATTCTTGTTTGTTCCTTGTGGGACTAACCCATGTAGGTAAGTTGAAAGTGCAACTCACTCCAAAGGATTGCTCCAAATGATCTACATCAACATTGAGCATCCACATCTTGACACCTACATGAAGTCATCATCGACAAAACCAAGGTTAGTTCATCCCTCTAAGGGGATCTCACATCTAGGGGGAGCTTAACTCTAAGAATTGAGTCAAAGCAACTCTAATGGTGTGAACATATCAATGCATTATGTAAAAGTGGTAACCCCACTTGAGCTTAAATGATGAGTATGACCTATGATCAAATGTTTTCATTTGACTACTAAGTCAATATACTCATATATAGATGACCTAGTCATCGCCAATTGTTTGATAGATGCTAGAATTGGT
Organism: Aegilops speltoides; assembly: GCA_021437245.1. Lineage (NCBI taxonomy): Eukaryota > Viridiplantae > Streptophyta > Magnoliopsida > Poales > Poaceae > Aegilops > Aegilops speltoides. The sequence continues at coordinate 34,513 of JAHHZJ010003380.1, forward strand.
TGTGCATGCTTTGCCACATATTTCATTTGCCATTTTATTGTGTGAGCATGTTGGTGCATATTTTACTCATTCAAGGACATCCACTTGTTGTTTTGATTGTTTGGTTTCTTTTCTTTTTGCCAAGTGGATGGACAAGAATGCCTAAGAACTTTCTCTAGCTATCTATGCTTTTCTCATCTCAAACTCTATTCATGCTATATCACAAAATTTGATCAAGTCAGATTCGAACCACTCTGTGTGAGGAGCACTCGGAGTCCCCGATTCGTCATGGACTTAAACTTCCAAAACCTCTTTGTGATTCTCGGTCTGACCGATTCCTCCATTTCTGTCCTACCGAGATCATTAAGTTGATCTGAGTTTTCAATCTCGGTGCAACCTATTTGAACTTTTCGGTCACACCGATTTCTTTTTATGTGTACACGTTATGCATCTCGATGCCATGAGTTGTTCCACTCGATCCTGCAGACGGTCGGGCTATATATAGTCATGGGCAAAACTTTGGAAATTTCTCCGAAACCCTTCGCCCGTGCAATAGCTCGCTCTGCTATCGAAGGTCTCCGGATCGTCTCCTCATCGCCAGCAGCCTCCAGTAGCTGGTCTCTACCGCCGTCAACGGATTTCGTCCCTGCCGTTGCCGCCATAGCGAGTCCACCGCCAAGCTAGGGTATGGACTCGATCTCTATGCTATCCACGTCTGATTCCTAGCACATTGTATTCTTATTGAATCTTGCCATGATTGAAACACTCTTATCCAGCCAAAGTAATCCGTAGAGTAGATTAGATTCAAAATTTTAGAGTTAGGTTTAAGCCGAAACCATCTCGGACCCACCGAGTTGAAAAACTCGGTCTCACCGATTTGGCTTATGCCATTGCACTAGTGACTCTCGGTCTGACCAAGAATTACTAATCGGTGCGACCGATTTTAGGATTCTGTGAAACCCTAGCAGTCTCAGTGCCACGGCGTGACTTGGTCAACCGAGATCACGGTTTAGGTTCCAAAACCGCCGGTATCACGAGTTTGAAAAGCGGTTGATCGAAATGCTTTCTACGGAAAACTAAAACTGAATTTTGAATCATTCTTTTGCAAAAATCTCTGCATTTTGTGATGCTCATCCATTCTATCTCATCTATAACTCTTGAGGGTGATCAACTTTTGCAGCATGTCGGATCGAGTGACAGCGAGAACAGTCGGAAGAGCAGATGGACTTGAGTGAGGGCACTAGTCCCTCAACTACGAGATGAAGGGAGCGAAGCACTCCTAGCAATTTGCCTAAGGCTGATTCTAGGCAAAGGAGAAAAGAACTTGGACTCGGAGGATGAGGACTACAAAGGCTGAAGAAGATGAGGCTACTTCAAGAAAGTAGTGCTCAAGAAGGAATATGGCTCTGCACGAGCACAAAGCTGGTGAAGAAGAAAGTTCTGCCAAGAGAACACCAATGCCCAAAGCGGAAGGTCCACTCAAGTGCAGAACAATCTGATCCCAAAGAGGCACCGACAAAGAAAGTCACTTCTTCCAAATCTCAGAAAGTTCCCACTGGAGAGACTATGAAGTTCACCATAGAATCAGAGGATGAAGGTGCTCGGGACAAGAAGAAGAAGAGCAAGAACCACAACTGCTCAGGTTCTTGGAAAGCCCTCTATGAGAAGAGATCTTTGAGGAGGAAGAGGTTCTTGCACCAGCACCAAAGGCACCAAAGCTTATGGGTGATGTTATAAGGTCAGGGGCTGCAACATCTAAGCCCAAGGAATCACCCAAAGCTGCCAAAGAGGAATACTAGGAGTATTACAGCTGCTGAGAAGAACAAGGCCCCAGTGCCAAATGTTGCTGAAGAAGAAGATGAAGAAGGACAGGTCCTAAGGAAGCTCAAGCCCAAGATACCAGACCACAATAATGCCCATCCTGTGGCTGAGGACATGAGGATCAGGAAGGATTCAGGGCTGAGGCTGTGGAGGATGGAAGATCCATATGCTTCAAGGAGAAGAACTGCTATTGACTACAGATTCCATACAAAGGAACAACATGACTTCTATGAGACAATTCTGTTGGATAAGAAGCCCATAGTTTGTGACATGAGGTGGGTCGACTGGACCTACATCAAGGACAATGAAGAGCACTATCCTGGAGTGCAAGAAAGCTTTGTTGCTTGTGGAGTTGCTGGTTTTGTTGGACAAAAGTTCACTCACTGGAATGATGAACTTATCATGCAATTTTACTCCACAACACACTTTTACCCAGATGGAAGAATTGTTTGGATGTCTGAAGGTACAAGGTACCAATCCACTGTTGAAGAATGGGCAAGTGTGATAAATGCCCCAAAGGAAAATCATGATGACCTGGATATCTATGCAAAGAAGAAGATAGATCACAATTCCATGGCTCACATGTACAAGGAGATCCCAGACAAGGCAGTTGAGACTCACAAGTTTGGATCAGTTCACTTTCTGCTGTCAGGGTTGCCAACTATCAATTGGATATTGAGGCACACTCTGTTGCCCAAGTCTGGTGACCATAACATGATCAGAGGGCATGCCATCAACATGTTGCATGTATTTGATGTGCCACAAAAGTTTAAAGTCATGAGCCTGATGATTGAAACCATAAAGAGGACTACGGATCGGAAGAGGGCTGTGGATATGCCCCTCAGTTAGGAATTGATCAACTCAAAGATGGGCACGAGGAAATATCAATTGGATAAGGAACATTTTCCACTTTATCCGGACTTTGAGGACAATGAGGTTGTCATGAATGAGAATGATCCAACATCAGTTCAAGCTCAAGAGAAGAAGGAGAAGGCAAAGAAGGAGAAGGTTGCCAAGATGCCAACTCAAGAGGAGGCATCTGAATATTTCTTGAAGACCAAGGGGGCAGCTTGGTTGCTTGATAACATCAACGAGGATTGAGAAGGGGTGGCCACCCTCACTCGAGAATCGGAGAGCTTGGAAGAATCATGGAACTCAAATTCCATGACCTTGATGTCAAAATGGCGAGATTGATCGGTTGTGGAGCAAGCTGCGGGATGATATCTTGAGGAGAAGCGGGGCAAGACTACCACAAATTTGTTTGCAGTGCCAGAGCCCAGAGGTCGATGGCGTGCAGTGGCAGACACTAAAGCAACAACTTGGCACCAGCTACTGCCCTTCAGCTCCAGTGCAACCAGCTCCAGCATCCACTCCAGCACCCTCTACTTCAACTGAAGCCTTCGTCCAAGGAGTCATCAAGACACCACCACCAGAAGATCAATCCTGAGAGTCGATCTAGCACTATGCATTTTCTATAAACTTTTTGGTAACTTGTTGCCAAAGGGGAAAAAATGTATAGATCATAAACTTCGAGAGAGAGTGTTGCTTTTGTTCTCTCTTGCTTTATTTGGTGGTTTAAAACTTGTTTGCTTTTGATTGCTTGTGATACTATGCTTGTGAGACATTTATGATCATGTGTTTGATCATAAGCTACACTTATGCATGATTGATGATATTATCCTATCTATCTTATGTGATCATTCACTTTGCTTGGTGATGAGTGCATCTATTCAATGTTTATTATTTTGAGCGCTCCACCAAGATGTATGTGACATGGAAGAGTAACCCATGAGCCTAATTCATTGTGCATTTGCAGTCCAAAGCAAATTTGAAACTATGCACAAATTTAGGGGGAGCTCTTGCTTATCACATACTTCTCAAAGCGACGATGTTATTAAATCTTATTATCATTTGTCGAAGCTTTGATCTATATGTTGTCATCAATTACCAAAAAGGGGGAGATTGAAAGTGCAACTACCCCTAGGTGGTTTTGGTAATTCATAACAACATATAGCTCATTGAGCTAATGCTATTCCAAGACTATTATTTCAGGAAAGCTCAATGAATGGCATGGCATGGATGATGAAAGCGGATCCCTCAAAATACTAAGGACAAAGGATTGGCTCAAGCTCAAAAGCTCAAGACTCTCCATTTTATATTTTAGTGATCCAAGATCACATTGAGTCTATAGGAAAAGCCAATACTATCAAGGAGGGATGATGTGTTGCTTAATGAGCCTCTTCCTTCATGTGCTTTGTGATATGCTCCAAAACCCTCGGCTACTTTCCCACATCCACATATGACCTAAACCCAAAGCCAAAATCGGTCACACGATTCTTCCTATCAGCGCCACCGATTCCAAAGTCATAGCCACTGCCACAAACCCTAAGCAAATCGGTCTTACCGATAGGGATCTCAGTCTCACCGAGATAGGATTATAATCTCTCTATTTCCCTTCGTAGCGTTTGGTCTAACGAAGTGAGCGTCGGTCCCACCGAGATTGCAATGTAAACTCTCTGTTTCCTTTTGTAACATTTCGGTCTCACCAAAAAAAAACAAATCGGTCCCACCGAGTTTACGACCAACTCTCTGGAAAGCTTATTACCGTCGGTCTCACGAGTTTAGAATCGATCTTACAGAGATTACGTTATGCCTAACCCTAACGAATCGGTCTCACGAGTGCATGTCGATCCACGAAAACCACTAACGGTCACTAGGTTTACTAAATCGGTCCGGCCGAGTGCATTGAATCGGTCCCACGAGTTTAGTAAATTGTGTGTGAGTTAGATTTTGTGTGGAGGCTATAAATACCCTCCACCTCCTCTTCATTAAGTGGGGAGAGCCATCGAACGAACCTACACTTCCAACTTACCATTTAGAAAAGAACCACCTACTCATGTGTTGAGACCAAGATATTCCATTCCTACCATATGAATCTTGATCTCTAGCCTTCCCCAAGTTGCTTTCCACTCAAATCTTCTTTCCAGCAGATCCAAAACCTATGAGAGAGAGTTGAGTGTTGGGGATACTATCATTTGAAGCACAAGAGCAAGGAGTTCATCATCAGCGCACCATTTGTTACTTCTTGGAAGTGGTGTCTCCTAGATTGGCTAGGTGTCACTTGGGAGCCTCAGACAAGATTGTGGAGTTGAACCAAGGAGTTTGTAAGGGCAAGGAGATCACCTACTTCGTGAAGATCTACGCTAGTGAGGCAAGTCCTTCGTGGGCGACAGCCATGGTGGGATAGACAAGGTTGCTTCTTCATGGACCCTTCGTGGGTGGAGTCCTCCAGTGGACTCGGCATAGCCGTTACCCTTCGTGGGTTGAAGTCTCCATCAACGTGGATGTACGATAGCACCACCTATTGGAACCACGCCAAAAACATCCATGTCTCCAATTGCGTTTGGATCCTCCAAACCCTTCCCTTTACTTTCTTGCAAGTTGCATGCTTTAATTTCCGCTGCCTATATACTCTTTGCATGCTTGCTTGAATAGTGTGATGATTGCTTGACTTGTCCTAAAGTAGCTAAAATCTGCCAAACTCTAAAATTGGGAAAAGGTTAAGTTTTTATTGGTCAAGTAGTCTAATCCCCCCTCTAGACATACTTCAAGGTCCTACACAGGCAGAGCAGGACAAGCAGGACACATTCCGCCTGGAGCACGACGCATTCCGCTCGGAGCAGGCGCCAGGCCAGTGATCCTAGGCCATCTGTCACGCTCAGACATTGATTTCATTTTGCCATGTCCGGTTTGTTGGACTATGATTTGCTTTGGTTTGTTTCGAACTTTGGAATTTAGATAGTTTGTATCGTATGATCGACGTGCATGGATTGCATGGATTTGCGGATCGGAATTTGTAGTATGTGGATGTGCACGCAACATTTAAGGGTGCGGGTCAGCCCTCGGGCCTTTCCCTTGGCGTTCGCGGCGTTTAATGATCGGATTTGCCAAGTCTGGCTGTAGATGCTCTAAGAGATTTCCAAAGTCTTCATCTCGAAGAAATAGGTAGTTGTAAGTTTTGTGCATCACTTAAGAAATATGTCTATGTATCACCTAGACCTCCTTTAATAATACGATGTTTCATATGACTCGAAATAAGAAGAAAGAAACTACAAAATCAAAGTCTTCAAGCTTCCAATTCTTCACATTAATTTCTTCAAAGGAGACATCAAATTCTTCACTTGAAGAAATACATTTTAGAGGTCATCTTTCGTTGGTTAAACCAAATCTTGAGGACTATAACTCTTGCATACACTCACAAAAGCAGTAGTCCCTTGACCTATTTGTCTTCAATCTTGCCAAAACCACTAAAGGGGCAACTAGATGCACTAACAAAGTCACCACTCTTGGTAGTGATGATCACATTATGTTGTTTACAACCAAACAATATGTCTTTGTCTAACAACAACGTTGCGAGCAACCAAGCAACCGCAGTTGAAAATGCTTCCTCGATGCAAGGATCATGATGACAACAATCATGTAGAATATTGGTTTTACCTTTGCATTAGTTCAAACAAGCCCAATTAGGATAAGTATGCAAAATGCTTTAAAAGCAGAGATGTCAACCAAACCGCCCTTGGTGTACACAGGCTGTAGATGCTCTAAAGAAAGCATGGCATTATTCACATCTGTTTGTAACAATGGTTAGAGCATCTCCATTGGGCCCCCAGGACGCCCCCAAGCACCTTTTTTAGCACCGGCGGGTAAAAAATGTCCCAACCAGGCCCCCAAGTTGTGGTTTTGCGCCGGATTCGGCGATATTTACTGCCGGCACGCCCACCCCACACCCAGCCCCCTAGGGGCAGCTGGGGACGTCGGGATCTGCTTTTTGCAGCCGCTGCCCCACTTGCCAGCCCCTCTCTCCCCTCTCCTCTGTTGGGGAACGTTGCAGAAAATTAAAATTTTTCCTACGGCTTCACCAAGATCCATCTATGAGTTCATCTAAGCAACGAGTAACGGGAGAGAGATAGCATCTACATACCACTTGTAGATCGCGTCAGCTTGCAAGGTGATGATGAGTCGTGCTCGAGCGTGATTGGATCACCGATGCCAAGTCTGAGCGGACAGCACCTCGCGTTCAACACATATGCGGGACGGCGGCGTCTCCTCCTTCTTGATCCAGCAAGGGGAAGGAGAGGTTGAGGAAAACAGCTCCACCGCCTGACGGCGTGGTGATGGTGTAAGCGATACTCGGCAGGGCCGCCGAGCTCTTCGGAGGAGGAGATGTGTTGGGGAGGGAGGGGCTGCATTGGGAGTTGGTACAGCAGCCTCCTCCTCCCCTTTATATAGGCCCCACAGAAGTGGCGGCCTGGAGATCAATCTCTGGGGCGTGACAGAGGTGGAGTGCCCCCAAGCGGTGGGGCCCCCGCCCTAGGGTTTCAACCCTAGGCGCGGGGGTGGGCCTGAGGCGCACCAGCCCCTGTGGGCTGGTTCCTTCCCCTTTGGCCCATGGGGCCCTCCGGGATAGGTGGCCCCACCGATGGACCCCAGGACCCTTCCGGTGGTCCGTGCTACTAAAACCCCGAAACTTTCCGATGGCGAAACACCACTTCCTATATTATTCTTTACCTCCGGACCCTTAGGAACTCCTCGTGACGTCAGGGATCTCATCAGGGACTCGAACAACATTCGGTGGTCACATACTTGACTTCCTACTAACCCTAAGCGTCACCGAACCTTAAGTGTGTAGACCCTACGGGTTGGGAACCTGTGAACATGGCCAGAGGCGACTCTCGGGCAATAACCAACAGCGAGTGCAGGATATCCATGTTGGCTCCCACATGCTCCTCGATGATTTCATCGGTTGAACCACGATGTCGAGATTGAACAAACCATGTATGCAATTCCCTTTGTCAATCGATGCGTTACTTGCGAGACTTCGATCGTCGGTATCCCAATACCTTGTTCGGTCTAGTTACCGGCAAGTCACTTTACTCGTACCGCAATGCATGATCCGTGGCCAACACCTTGGTCACATTGAGCTCATTATGATGATGCATTACCGAGTGGGCCGAGAGATACCTCTCCGTCATACGGAGTGACAAATCGATCTCGATCCGTGTCAACCAGCAGATACTTTCGGAGATGCACATAATGCATCTTTATAGTCACCCGATTCGTTGTGACGTTTGATACACCAAAGGCACTCCTCGGTGGCGGGAGTTACGATCTCATGGTCGAAGGAAGAGATACTTGACATTGGCAAAGCTTCTAGCAAGCGAACTATCGATCTTTTATGCTATGCTTATTATTGGGTCTTGTCCATCACATCATTCTCCTAATGATGTGATCCCGTTATCAACGACATCTAATGTCCATAGTCGGAAACCATGACTATCTATTGATCTGTGAGCTAGTCGACTAGAGGCTCACTAGGGACTCATTGGGTCTAAGTGTTCACCGTGTATTACGATTTCGGATAATACTGTTATAGCATGAACAAATGACAATTATCATGAACATTGAAATATAATAATCCTTTTATTATTGCCTCTAGGGCATATTTCCATGATCTCCCACTTGCACTAGAATCACCAATCTAGTTACATTGTGATGAATCGAACACCCATAGAGTTACGGTGTTGATCATGTTTTTTGCGAGAGGTTTAGTCAGCGGATCGCAACATTCAGATCCATGTGCACTTTGCAAATCTCTATGTCTCCATCTTGAACATTTTCACGGATGGAGTTGAAGCGGCGCTTGATGTGCTGGTCTTCTTGTGAAACACAGGCTCCTTGGCAAGCAATAGCTCGGTGTTGTCCGCGAGAAGAGTTTGATCGACCCGACGCATTGGGTATGACTCCTAGGTCGGTGATGAACTCCTTCACCCAAATCGCTTCATCGCTGCCTCCGAGGCTGCCATGTACTCCGCTTCACACGTAGATCCATACGGCGCTACTGCTTGCATTGCACCGACTTCTGCTCCACCATTCAACATATACACATATCCGGTTTGTGACTTAGAGTCATCGGATCTGAGTCGAAGCTAAGCGTCGGCGTAACCCTTCTGACGAGCTCTTTGTCTCCTCCATAAACAAGAAACATGTCCTTTGTCCTTTTCGGTGCTTGGGGATATTCTTGACGCTGTCCGGTGTTCCTTGCGGGATTACTTTGGTATCTTGCAGCCAAACTTACGGCAAGGTTTACATCGAGTGCAGTACTGACATAGCATACATAATAGATCCTATGGCTGAAGCATAGGGATGACACTCATCTCTTCTTTATCTTTTGCGTGGTGGGTGGTGAGTGAGCTCGATCTCACACCTTGTAACATAGGCAAGAACCCTTCTTGGACTGATCCATTTTGAACCTCTTCAAAATCTTATCAAGGTATGTGCTTTGTGAAAGACCTATGAGGCGTCTCGATCTATCTCTATAGATCTTGATCCCTAATATATAAGCAGCTTCTCCAAGGTCCTTCATTGAAAACACTTGTTCAAGTAGGCCTTAATGCTGTCGGGAGTTTCGTATCATTTCCCATCAAGAGTATGTCATCTACATATAATAGGAGAAATGCTCTGAGCTCCCACTCACTTTCTTATGTATGAGGCTTCTCCATAAGTCGCATAAACTAACGCTTTGATCATCTCATCAGCGAATGTTCTAACTCGAGATGCTTGCAGGTCCATAAATGGATCATTGGAGCTTGCATACTTTATTAGCGTTACGAGGATCGACAAAACCTTCGGCTGCATCATATCTGCTCTTCCTTAAGATGTCCATTAAGGAATGCCGTTTTGGCGTCCATCGCCATATCTCATAATCATAGTATCGACAATTGCTAACATGATTGGACGGACTTAAGCCGCTACGGGAGAGAATGTCTCGTCGTAGTCAATCCCTTGAACTTGTCGATAACCCTTAGCGACAAGTCGAGCTATAGATGGTAACATTACCATCGCGTCCGTCTTCTTCTTAAAAATCCATTTATTTTCTATATTTCGCCGATCATCGAACAAATCTGTCAAAGTCCATACTTTGTTTTCATACATGGATTCTATCTCGGTTTCATGGCCTCAAGCCATTTGTTGGAATCCGGGCCGCCATTCTTCTTCATAGTTCGAAGGTTCATTGTTGTCTAGCAACATGATTTCCATAACAGAGGGTTGCCATACCACTCAGTGCGGAGCGTGTCCTCGTGGACCTTGAAGTTCGATAGTAACTTGATCCGAAGTACCTTGATCATCATCAGCGTTTTCCTCTTGGTTGGTGTGGGCATCACGAGAGCGGTTTCTGCTGTTGCACCACTTTCCCGTTCGAGAGGTAGTACTTCATCGAGTTCTACTTTCCTCCACTTACTTCTTCGAGAGAAACTCTTTCTAGAAAGCATCCATTCTTAGCAACAAAGATCTTGCCTTGGATCTTAAGTAGAAGGTATACCGAGCGGTTTCCTTAGGGTATCCTATGAATCGCATTTTTCGACTTGGGTTCGAGCTTTTCGGGTTGAAGTTTCTTGACATAAGCATCGCATCCCCAAACTTTTAGAAGCGACAGACAGGTTTCTTCCCAAACCATAATTCATACGGTGTCGTCTCAGCAGTTTAGGCGGTGCCCTATTTAAAGTGAATGTAGCTGTCTCTAGGCGTATCCCCAAAATGATAGCGGTAAATCGGTAGAGACATCATAGACCGCACCATATCCAATAGAGTGCGATTCTGACGTTCGGACACACCGTTTATTTGAGGTGTTCGGTAGCGTGAGTTGTGAAACGATTCCACATTTCCTTAAGTGTGTGCCAAATTCGTGACTTAAATATTCTCCTCCACGATCGATCGTAGGAACTTTATCTTTCGGTCCGTTGATTCTCCACCTCACTCTGAAATTCCTTGAACTTTTCAAGGTCTCGGACTTGTGTTTCATTAAGTAGACATACCCATATCTACTTAAGTCATCGGTGAGTGAGAACATAACGATATCCTCCACGAGCCTCAGCGCTCATTGGACCGCTTACATCGGTATGTATGATTTCCAACAAGTTGGTTGCTCGCTCCATTGTTCGGAGAAGCGGAGTCTTGGTCATTTGCCTAAGAGGCATGGTTAGCATGTGTCAAGCGATTCATAATCAAGAGACTCCAAAGTCCATCGGCATGGAGCTTCTTCATGCGCTTGACACCAATGTGACCAAAGGCGGCGATGCCACAAGTATGTGGGACTATCGTTATCAACTTTACATCTTTTAGCATCCACACTATGAACATGTGTAATATTACGCTCGAGATTCATTAAGAATAAACCATTGACCATCGAGACATGACCATAAAACATATCTCTCATATAAATCGAACAACCATTATTCTCAGACTTAAATGAGTAGCCATCTCGTATCAAGCGAGATCCGGATACAATGTTCATGCTCAAACATGGCACTAAATAACAATTATTGAGGTTCAAAACTAATCCCGTAGGTAAATGTAGAGGCAGCGTGCGGCGGCGATCACATCGACCACGGAACCATTCGGCAGCGCGCCGTCACCTCGTCCTTCGCCGGTCTCCGTTTATTCGCAGCTCTGCTTTGTGAGTTACATATGTGAAACAGCGGCACGGTATCAAATACCGGGGAGTTACTACAGTCTTGGTAAGGTACACATCAATTACATGTATATCAAATATACCTTTGGTGTTGCGGCCTTCTTATCCGCTAAGTATTTGGGGCGAGTTCGCTTCGGTGCCCTTCCTTGCAATAAAGCACTCGGTCTCGGGCTTGGGTCCATTCTTTGATTTCTTCCGGCAACTAGCTTACGGTAGCGGCAACATCCTTGCCGTCCTTCTTGAAGTTCTTCTTACCCTTGCCCTTCTTGAACTTAGTGGTCTTATTGACCATCAACACTTGATGTTCTTTCTTGATTTCAGCCTCTGCTGACTTGACGTGAGAACACTTGAGAATGGTCTTTACCATCCCACGCATGTTGTAGTTCATCACAAAGCTCTTGTATCTTGGTGGGGCATTTGGAGGATTCTGTCGATGACCGCCTCATCAGGGAGGTTAATGTTCAAAGGAGGGATGAGGTGTTGTAATGAGCCTCTTCCTTCATGTGCTTAGTGATATGCTCCAAAACCCTCACTACTTTCCCACATCCACATATGACCTAAACCCAAAGCCAAAATCGGTCACTGATTCTTCCTATCAGCGCCACGATTCCAAAATCATAGCTTGCCACAAACCCTAAGCAAATCGGTCTTACCGATAGGGATCTCGTCTCACGAGATGGGTTATAATCTCTCTGTTTCCCTTCGTAACGTTTGGTCTAACGAAGTGAGCGTCGGTCCGAGATTGCAATGTAAACTCTCTATTTCCTTTTGTAACATTTCAATCTCACCGAAAAAGCGTCGGTCCACAGGTTTACGACCAACTCTCTCGGCTTATTACCAATCGGTCTCACCGGTTTCATGTCGATCTTACAAGATTACGTTATGCCTAACCCTAACGAATCGGTCTCACCGGTGCATGTCGATCCCGAAAATCACTTACGGTCACTAGGTTTACTAAATGGTCCGACCAGTTTGTTGAATCGGTCCCACCGAGTTGGTAAATTGTGTGTAGCAGTTAGATTTTGTGTGGAGGCTATATATACCCTCCACCTCCTCTTCATTCATTAGGGAAAGCCATCGAACGAACCTACACTTCCAACTTACCATTTTGAGAGACCACCTACTCATGTGTTGAGGCCAAGATATTCCATTCCTACCATATGAATCTTGATCTCTAGCCTTCCCCAAGTTGCTTTCCACTCAAATCTTCTTTACAGATCCAAAACCTGAGAGAGAGTTGAGTGTTGGGAGACTATCATTTGAAGCACAAGAGCAAGGAGTTCATCATCAACGCACCATTTGTTACTTCTTGAGTGGTGTCTCCTAGATTGGCTAGGTGTCACTTGGGAGCCTCAGACAAGATTGTGGAGTTGAACCAAGGAGTTTGTAGGGCAAGGAGATCACCTACTTCGTGAAGATCTACCGCTAGTGAGGCAAGTCAGCCGTGGGCGGCCATGGTGGGATAGACAAGGTTGCTTCTTCGTGGACCCTTCGTGGGTGGAGCCCTCCGTGGACTCCATGTGGGTTACCCTTCGTGGGTTGAAGTCTCCATCAATGTGGATGTCGATAGCACCACCTATTGGAACCACGCAAAAACATCTGTGTCTCCAATTCGTTTGAATCCTCCAAACCCTTCCCTTTACTTTCTTGCAAGTTGCATGCTTTAATTTCATTTGCCTATATACTCTTTGCATGCTTGCTTGAATAGTGTGATGATTGCTTGACTTGTCCTAAAGTAGCTAAAATCTGAAAACTCTAAAATTGGGAAAAGTTAAGTTTTTATTGGTCAAGTAGTCTAATCCCCCCTCTAGACATACTTCAGGTCCTACAAGTGGTATCAGATTTGGTCTCCATTTGCTTTGATTTCCATAGCTTTTGGTGGTCATAGCCTTGGTTTCACAACCTAGGAGAGTATGGCGTCTAGTGAAATTATCACCGTGAGGTCCTTACTTTGATGGTACTAATTTTGCTAGTTGGAAGCATAAGATGAAAATGCATATTCTTGGACATAACCCGTTTGGCGATTATTTGTATTGGCTTGCAAGGTGAATTCTTTGATGGGAGAGAGCGAACCGTGAAAGCTAATCGGAAGAATTGAAGATGCTGCAATACAACGCTCAAGCTTGTGATATCATCTTCAATGATTGTGCCGAAGAATTCAACAAAATCAGCCCTCTTGAGAATGCAAAAAATTTGGGATACTTTGATTGATATGCATGAAGGTGCCGAATCCGTCAAGGAATCCAAGTTGGATGTGCTCCAAAGTCAACTTGACAAGTTCAAAATGAAGGATGGTGAAGGTGTTATGCTGAAATGTACTCTAGGCTTGCTCTTATCACAAAAGATTGGCTTAGGGAGTGAAGATGACCGACAAATTCATCATCAAGAAGATCCTAAGAGCATTGGATGGAAAGTATGATACCATGTGCACATTGATCCAAATGATGCCAAACTACAAAGATCTCAAGCCAGCGGAAGTCATTGGAAGAATTGTTGCTCATGAGATGTCACTCAAGGATAAGGAGGAACTTCACAACAAGTCAAGTGGTGCTTACAAAGCCTCAAGTGAAGCCCCCACATCATCAAGTGAGAAACAAACCTTCAATGAAGAATTGAGCTTAATGGTGAAGAACTTCAACAAATTCTACAAGAGTAGAAGCAAAGAAAGCTCCAAGTCAAGGTCTTACAATGACAAAGATCTTCTAGTCGAGCACAATTGCTACAATTGTGGGAGACCGGACACTATTCAATGAGTGTCGCACCCTACAAAGAAGAGATTCTCCAAGAAGAAGGGCAAGCGAGAAGAATCACCACCAAGAGAGAGAGGAGGAGTGAGATGATCGTTATGAGCGAAGACCCTCGGAGAAGCAAGGATTAGGAAAGGAAGGACAAGTCATCAAGGCTACACAAAGCAAGACATCAAGCTCATGTTGGTGAATGGGTATCCGCTCAGACTCAAAATCACTCCGAGAAGAAGCTATCACTCCGACTCGAATATACTCAAGATGAAGGTGTTGCGGTCTAGCACTTGTGTCAACCAACTCCTCGACATATTTGATTCACCAAATGAAGGTGTTGGAAGATGCTTCATGGCCAAGGTCCAAAGGTAACACATACTAAGTATGTTGATTTCAATAGTGATGAAGATGACTTGCTTGTGGATGATGATTTACTTGTTGACAACTCTAGTGATGAATACTATGATGAAACGTCAATTAATCATGCTAATCAAGATAAAGCGAATGAAATGATAAGGAGAAGATTGAGCTTCTAACTAAAGAACTAAACACTCTTAAGTTGGCTCATGAAACTATCTTGAAGATCATCGAGAACTTTTAAGGGCTCATGAAAGTTACGCTTTGAAAAGCTCAATCTTGAGCAAGAGCATGAGTTCTTAAAAGCAATCAATGATGATCTCCGTAAGAAAAGTTCTTCTTACATTGCCAAGCGTTTACTCTTATCTACTTACATGCCTCAAGTCAAGTCTAGTAACAAGTACAAGAAAGATACTTCCTCTAGTAGTAACAATAATAATATCAAATCAATATTGTTGCTTCTAGTAGTTCTCTTGATTCCACTAATGATTCTCTTAGCCAAGTTACACTTGAGCAAGAAAATAGCTTATTGAAGGGAATTATAGAGAAGGTGTTTACAAGAGCCTTGCGGGAGTAAGCAATTCGAGAAATTATGCGCAAGCAAGGAAGGCGGAAGAATCAAGGTGTTGGTTTTGAGCGAAGTTCAATGCCAATGGAGTTGAGTGGGAAGAAGATCAATACCCAAGGCGAAGTTTGTTCCTCAACAAGAGTATGATCCTACTTCCTTCAAGGAACACAAGCTCAAGATGATCTTCCACCACAAGACCACAAGAACAAAGGCAAGGACAAGCTTCAAGAAGAGATTGATGCATTTGAAGAAGCACCTAAAGCCTCGTTCAAGTGGGTTCCCAAGACTCGTCAAGTTCTACTTCATCAAGTACAACTACTCCAAGGATTCCCATCAAGATGATGTGGATCCGAAGAAGAAGAACTAGAGAGTTCTTGAGGTGACTCGCCAACATTCTTCACTCATATCATTATGGCAGAACAAGTGCAATCAACTTCCATCTTGCACTAGTTCAAGTCACAAACCCTCATGTTGGTAAGGCAAGGGACAAGGTAACCTAATGATTTCATGGACATCATCTTGTGTGTGCATCACTCTATGTCTATGGATATTCTTGTTTGTTCCTTGTGGGACTAACCCATGGGTAAGTTGAAAGTGCAACTCACTCCAAAGGATTGCTCCAAATGATCTACATCAACATTGAGCATCCACATCTTCACACCTACATGAAGTCATCATCGACAAAACCAAGGTTAGTTCATCCCTCTAAGGGGATCTCACATCTAGGGAGCTTAACTCTAAGAATTGAGTCAAAGCAACTCTAATGGTGTGAACACATCAATGCATTATGTAAAAGTGGTAACCCCTTGAGCTTAAATGATGAGTATGACCTATGATCAAATGTTTTCATTTGACTCTAAGTCAATATACTCATATATAGATGACCTAGTCATCGCCAATTGTTTGATAGATGCTAGAATTGGTTGTGCATGCTTTGCCACATATTTCATTTGCCATTTTATTGTGTGAGCATGTTGGTGCATATTTTACTCATTCAAGGACATCCACTTGTTGTTTTGATTGTTTGGTTTCTTTTCTTTTGCCAAGTGGATGGACAAGAATGCCTAAGAACTTTCTCTAGCTATCTATGCTTTTCTCATCTCAAACTCTATTCATGCTACATCACAAAATTTGATCAAGTCGATTGAACCACTCGTGAGGAACTTTCAGAGTCCCGATTAATCATAGACTTAAACTTCCAAAACCTCTTTGTGATTCTCGGTCTGACCGATTCCTCCATTTGTCCTACCGAGATCATTAAGTTGATCTAGTTTTCAATCTCGGTGCAACCTATTTGAACTTTTGGTCACACGATTTCTTATGTATACCGCGATTATGCATCTCGGTGCCACGAGTTGTTCCTCGATCCTACCCAGACGGTCGAGCTATATATAGTCACGGGCAAAACTTTGGAAATTTCTCGAAACCCTTCGCGCTGCAATAGCTCGCTCACGCTATATCTCCGGATCGTCTCCTCGCCATGACCTCCGGTAGCTGGTCTCTACCGCCGTCAGCGGATTTCGTCCCCGTTTGCCGCCATGGCGAGTCCACCGCCAAGCTAGGGTATGGACTCGATCTCTATGCTATCCGCGTCGATTCCTAGCACATTGTATTCTTATTGAATCTTGCCATGATTGAAACACTCTTATCCACAAAGTAATCCGTAGAGTAGATTAGATTCAAAATTTTAGAGGTTAGGTTTAAGCGAAACCATCTCGGACCCACGAGTTGAAAAACTTCGGTCTCACCGATTTAGCTTATGCCATTGCACTAGTGACTCTCGGTCGACCAGAATTACTAATCGGTCGACCGATTTAGGATTCTGTGAAACCCTAGCGATCTCGGTGCCACCGAGCTGTGACTTGGTCCAGCGAGATCACCAGTTTAGGTTCAAAACTGCCGGTATCACGAGTTTGAAATTGATCGAAATGCTTTCTGAAAACTAAAACTGAATTTTGAATCATTCTTTTGCAAAAATCTCTGCATTTGTGATGCTCATCCATTCTATCTCATCTATAACTCTTGGAGAATTGTCAACTTTTTGCAGCATGTCGGTCAGGTGACAGCCAGAACAGTCGAGAAAGCAGATGGACTTGAGTGAGGGCACTAGTCCCTCAACTTCTGAGATGAAGGGAGCGAAGCACTCCTAGCAATTTGCCTAAGGCTGATTCTAAGCAAGGAGAAAAAAAACTTGGACTCGAGAGGATGAGGACTACAAAATTTGAAGAAGATGAGGCTACTTCCAAGAAAGTAGTGCTCAAGAAGAATATGGCTCACAGAGCACAAAGCTGGGCTGAAGAAAGAAGTTCTGCCAGAGAACACCAATGCCCAAGCGGAAGGTCCACTCAAGTGCGAACAATCGATCCCAAAGAGGCACCGACAAAGAAAGTCACTTCTTCCAAATCGAAGAAAGTTCCCCTTGGAGAGACTATGAAGTTCACCAATCGAGAGGATGAAGGTGCTCGGGACAAGAAGAAGAAGAGCAAGAACCTGGCCTTTCGGGGTTCTTGGAAAGCCCTCTATGAGAAGAGATCTTTGAGGAGAGGTTGTGCACCAGCACCAAAGGCACCAAAGCTTATGGGTGATGTTATAAGGTCGAGGCTGCAACATCTAAGCCCAGAATCACCAAAGCTGCCAAAAGAATACTAGGAATATTACAATTCTTTGAGAAGAACAAGGCCCCGATGCCAAATGTTCTTTGAAGAAGAAGAAGATGAAGAGACGGGTCTAAGGAAGCTCAAGCCCAAGATGCAGACCACAATAATGCCCATCCTGTGGTGAGGACATGAGGATCAGGGAAGGATTCGGGGCTGAGCTGTGGAGGATGGAAGATCCATATGCTTCAAGGAGAAGAACTGCTATTGACTTCTGATTCCATACAAAGGAACAACAGCTTCTGAGACAATTCTGTTGGATAAGAAGCCCATAGTTTGTGACATGAGGTGGGTCATTGGACCTACATCAAGGACAATGAAGAGCACTATCTGGAGTGCAAGCTTTGTTGCTTGTGGAGTTGCTTTGTTTTGTTGGACAAAGTTCACTCCTTGGAATGATGAACTTATCATGCAATTTTACTCCACAACACACTTTTGGAGATGGAAGAATTGTTTGGATGCGGAAGGTACAAGGTACCAATCCTTTGTTGAAGAATGGGCAAGTGTGATAAATGCCCCAAAGGAAAATCATGATGACTTGGATATCTATGAGAAGAAGATAGATCACAATTCCATGGCTCACATGTACAAGGAGATCCAGACAAGGCGGTTGAGACTCACAAGTTTGGATCAGTTCACTTCTGTGTCGAGGTTGCCAACTATCAATTGGATATTGAGGGCACTCTGTTGCCCAAGTCTGATGACCATAACATGATCGGAGGGCATGCCATCAACATGTTGCATGTGTTTGATGTGCCACAAAGTTTAAAGTCATGAGCCGATGATTGAAACCATAAAGGACTACTGGCAGATCGAGAGGGCTGTGGATATGCCTCAGTTAGAAATTGATCAACTCAAAAGATAGGCAATATCAATTGGATAAGGAACATTTTCCACTTTATCCGGACTTTGAGGACAATGAGGTTGTCATGAATGAGAATGATCAACATCGGTTCAAGCTCAGAGAAGAGGAAGGCAAAGAAGGAGAAGGTTGCCAGATGCCAACTCAAGAGGAGGCATCTGAATATTTCTTGAAGACCAAGCGGGCAGCTTGGTTGCTTGATAACATCAACTTGAGGATTGAGAAGGGGTGGCCACCCTCACTCGAATGGGAGAGCTTGGAGAGAATCATGGAACTCAAATTCCATGACCTTGATGTCAAAATGGCGAGATTGATCGGTTTGTGGAGGCTGCTGAGGATGATATCTTGAGAGAAGCAGGGCAAGACTACCACAATTTGTTTGCGAGTGCCAAGACCCGGAGGTCGATGGCGATGCGATGTGGACACTAGGCAACAACTGCACAGCTCGCCCCGGCTCGGTGCAACCAGCTCCAGCATCACTCCGGCACCCTCTACTTCAACTGAAGCCTTCGTCAAGGAGTCATCAGACACCACCACGGAAGATCAATCACGAGAGTCGATCTAGCACTATGCATTTTCTATAAACTTTTGGTAACTTGTTGCCAAGGGGAAAAAAATGTATAGATCATAAACCGAGAGAGAGTGTTGCTTTTGTTCTCTCTTGCTTTATTTGGTGGTTTAAAACTTGTTTGCTTTTGATTGCTTGTGATACTATGCTTGTGAGACATTTATGATCATGTGTTTGATCATAAGCTACACTTATGCATGATTGATGATATTATCCTATCTATCTTATGTGATCATTCACTTTGCTTGGTGATGAGTGCATCTATTCAATATTTATTATTTTGGCGCTCCACCAAGATGTATGTGACATGGAAGAGTAACCCATGAGCCTAATTCATTGTGCATTTGCAGTCAAAAGCAAATTTGAAACTATGCACAAATTTAGGGGAGCTCTTGCTTATCACATACTTCTCAAAGCGACGATGTTATTAAATCTTATTATCATTTGTTGACTTTGATCTATATGTTGTCATCAATTACCAAGGGAGATTGAAAGTGCACTACCCTAGGTGGTTTAGTAATTCATAACAACATATAGCTCATTGAGCTAATGCTATTCCAAGACTATTATTTCGGAAAGCTCAATGAATGGCATGGCATGGATGATGGCGGATCCCTCAAAATACTAAGGACAAAGGATTGGCTCAAGCTCAAAAGCTCAAGACTCTCCATTTTATATTTTAGTGATCCAAGATCACATTGAGTCTATAGGAAAAGCCAATACTATCAAGGAGGGATGATGTGTTGTAATGAGCCTCTTCCTTCATGTGCTTTGTGATATGCTCCAAAACCCTCACTACTTTCCCACATCCACAATGACCTAAACCCAAAGCCAAAATCGGTCACACGATTCTTCCTATCAGCGCCACCGATTCCAAAGTCATAGCCACTGCCACAAACCTAAGCAAATCGGTCTTCTGATAGGGATCTGGTCTCACAGAGATAGGATTATAATCTCTCTATTTCCTTACATAACGTTTGGGTCTAACGAAGTGACGTCGGTCCCGAGATTGCAATGTAAACTCTCTGTTTCCTTTTGTAACATTTCAGTCTCACAAAAGAAACCGTCGGTCCCACCAGAGTTACGACCAACTCTCGGAAAGCTTATTACAAATCGGTCTCACGAGAGTTTAAGACGATCTTCAGAGATTACGTTATGCCTAACCCTAACGAATCGGTCTCACCGGTGCATAGTCCAAAACCACTACGGTCACTAGGTTTACTAAATCGGTCAGGCAGTGTTGAATCGGTCCCACGAGTTTAGTAAATTGTATTATAGTGGTTAGATTTTGTGTGGAGGCTATAAATACCCTCCACCTCCTCTTCATTAGTGGGGAAGCCATCGAGAACGAACCTACACTTCCAACTTACCATTTAGAGAAAGACCACCTACTCATGTGTTGAGACCAAGATATTCCATTCCTACCATGAATCTTGATCTCTAGCCTTCCCCAAGTTGCTTTCCTCAAATCTTCTTTCCACAGATCCAAAACCTGAGAGAGAGTTGAGTGTTGGGGATACTATCATTTGAAGCACAAGAGCAAGGGTTCATCATCAACGCACCATTTGTTACTTCTTGGAAGTGGTGTCTCCTAGATTGGCTGGTGTCACTTGGGAGCCTCAGACAAGATTGTGGAGTTGAACCAAGGAGTTTGTAAGGCAAGGAGATCACCTGCCGTGAAGATCTACCGCTAGTGAGGCAAGTCCTTCGGTGGCGGACCATGGTGGGATAGACAAGGTTGCTTCTTCATGGACCCTTCGTGGGTGGAGTCCTCCAGTGGACTCATGTGTGAATTACCCTTCGTGGGTTGAAGTCTCCATCAGCGTGGATGTCGATAGCACCACCTATTGGAACCACGTAAAAACATCCATGTCTCCAATTGCGTTTGGATCCTCCAAACCCTTCCCTTCTTTCTTGCAAGTTGCATGCTTTAATTTCATTGCCTATATACTCTTTGCATGCTTGCTTGAATAGTGTGATGATTGCTTGACTTGTCCTAAAGTAGCTAAAATCTGCCAAACTCTAAAATTGGGAAAAGGTTAAGTTTTTATTGGTCAGTAGTCTAATCCCCCTCTAGACATACTTCAAGGTCCTACACAGGCGGAGCAGGACAAGCGAGTTGACCAGCACAGGCACAGGCCTTCAGCTCGGGAGGCGGCGCCGAGGCCGATCCTAGGCCATCATCACCTTTCAGACATTGATTTCATTTGCCATGTCCGGTTTGTTGGACTATGATTTGCTGGTTTGTTTTGAACTTTGGAATTTAGATAGTTTGTATAAATGATCGGCGTGCATGGATTGCATGGATTTGCGGATCGAATTTGTAATGTGGATGTGCATAACATTTAAAGTGCGAGTCAGCCTCGGGCGCACCCTTGAATTATGGCGTTTGATGGTCGGATTGCCAATCTGGCGTAGATGCTCTAAGAGATTTCCAAAGTCTTCATCTCGAAGAAATAGGTAGTTGTAAGTTTTGTGCATCACTTAGAAATATGTCTATGTATCACCTAGACCTCCTTTAATAGTACGATGTTTCATATGACTCGAAATAAGAAGAAAAAACTACAAAATCAAAGTCTTCAAGCTTCCAATTCTTCACATTAATTTCTTCAAAGGAGACATCAAATTCTTCACTTGAAGAAATACATTTTAGAGTCATCTTTAGTTGGTTAAACCAAATCTTGGGGACTATAACTCTTGCATACACTCACAAAGCAGTAGTCCCTTGACCTATTTGTCTTCAATCTTGCCAAAACCACTAAGGAAACTACTAGATGCACTAACAAAGTCACCACTCTTTGAGTAGTGATCACATTGTTGTTTACAACCAAACAATATGTCTTTGTCTAACAACAACGTTGCGAGGCAACCAAACAACCGTTGAAAATGCTTCCTCGATGCAAGGATCATGATGACAACAATCATGAATATTGGTTTTTTTTTACGCATTAGTTCAAACAAGCCCAATTAGGATAAGTATGCAAAATGCTTTAAAAGCAGATGTAACCAAACACGCCCTTGGTGTACAGGCTGTAGATGCTCTAAAAGCATGGCATTATTACATCTGTTTGTAACAATGGTTAGAAACATCTCCATTGGGCCCCAGGGCGCCCCCAAGCACCTTTTTAGCACGGCGGGTAAAAATGTCCCAACCAGGCCCCCAAGTTGTGGTTTTGCTTGGGATTCGTGATATTCTGCAGCCACGCCCACCCACACCCAGCCCCTAGGAGGCGGTAGAGACGTCGGGATCTCTGCAGTGGCCTTGCTGCGACCCTCTCTCCCCTCTCCTCATTGGGGAGCGTTAGAAAAATTAAAATTTTTCTCTGGCTTCACCAAGATCCATCTATGAGTTCATCTAAGCAGCGAGTAGCAGGAGAGATAGCATCTACATACCACTTGTAGATCGCGTCGGCTTGCAAGGTGATGATGGAGTCGTACTCGAGCGTGATTGGATCACGTGCCAAGTCTTGAGCGGACAGCACCTCCGCGTTCAACACATATGCGGGACGGCGGCGTCTCCTCCTTCTTGATCCAGCAAGGGGAAGGAGAGGAAGAAGCAGCTCACCCGGACCTGACGGCGTGGTGATGGTGTGGCGATACTCCGAGGCCGCCGAGCTCTTACGGAGGAGATGTGTTGGGAGGAGGGCTGCGCCTGGGGATTGGTGCAGCGCCCCTCCCCCTTTATAGGCCTGGAAGTACAGAGATCAATCTCTGGGGCTGACCAGGTGGAGTGCCCCCAAGCGGGTGGGCGCCCGCTAGGGTTTCAACCCTAGGCGCGGTGGGCCTAGAGGCGCACCAGCCTGTGGGCTGGTTCCTTCCCCTTTGGCCCATGGGGCCCTCACGGGATGGTGGCCCCACCGATGGACCCCAGGACCCTCCAGTGGTCCGTGCTTCTGAAACCAGAAACTTTCGATGGCGAAACACCACTTCCTATATATTCTTTACCTCCGGACCCTTAAAGACTCCGTGGTCAGGGATCTCATCAGGACTCGAACAACATTCGGTGGTCACATACTTGACTTCCTACTAACCCTAAGCGTCCGAGACCTTAAGTGTGTAGACCCTACGGGTTCGGGAGACCGCTTGAACATGGCCAAGGGACGACTCTGGCAATAACCAAGTGCAGATATCCATGTTGGCTCCACATGCTCCTCGATGATTTCATCGGTTGAACCGATGTAGGATTGAACAAACCATATGCAATTCCCTTTGTCAATCGATGCGTTACTTGCGAGACTCGATCGTGGTATCCCAATACCTTGTTCGGTCTAGATTCTGGCAAGTCACTTTACCGTACCGCAATGCATGATCCGTGGCCACCTTGCATTGAGCTCATATGATGATGCATTACGAGTGGGCGAAGATACCTCTCCGTCATGCGAGTGACAAAT
Source organism: Aegilops speltoides (assembly GCA_021437245.1). Lineage (NCBI taxonomy): Eukaryota > Viridiplantae > Streptophyta > Magnoliopsida > Poales > Poaceae > Aegilops > Aegilops speltoides. The sequence continues at coordinate 57,980 of JAHHZJ010003380.1, forward strand.
CGATCTCGATCCGTGTCAACCGCGAGATACTTTCGGAGCACCTAATGCATCTTTATAGTCACCGATTCGTTGTGACGTTTGATACACCAAGGCACTCCTCACGGTAGCAAGGTTACGATCTCATGGTCGAAGGAAGATACTTGACATTGGCAAAGCTTCTAGCAAACGAACTCGATCTTTTATGCTATGCTTATTATTGGGTCTTGTCCATCACATCATTCTCCTAATGATGTGATCCCGTTATCAACGACATCTAATGTCCATATCGGGAAACCATGACTATCTATTGATCTGTGAGCTAGTCAACTAGAGGCTCACTAGGGACTCATTGGTCTAAGTGTTCACACGTGTATTACGATTTCGGATAATACAGTTATAGCATGAACAAATGACAATTATCATGAACATGAAATATAATAATCCTTTTATTATTGCCTCTAGGGCATATTTCAACGATCTCCCACTTGCACTAGAATCACCAATCTAGTTACATTGTGATGAATCGAACACCCATAGAGTTACGGTGTTGATCATGTTTTTACCTTGAGAGGTTTAGTCAGCGGATGCAACATTGAGATCCATGTGCACTTTGCAAATCTCTATGTCTCCATCTTGAACATTTTCACGGATGGAGTTGAAGCGGCAGCTTGATGTGCACGGTCTTCTTGTGAAACACAGGCTCCTTGGCAAGAATAGCTCGTGTTGTCACGAGAAGAGTTTGATCGACCGACGCATTGGGTATGACTCCTAGGTCGGTGATGAACTCCTTCACCCAAATCGCTTCATCGCTGCCTCCGAGGCTGCCATGTACTCCGCTTCACACGTAGATCCCACGGCCTTTCGCTGCGGTTGCACCGACTCTTGCTCCACCATTCAACATATACATATCCGGTTTGTGACTTAGAGTCATCGGATCGAGTCGAAGCTAAGCGTCGGCGTAACCCTTCTGACGGCTCTTTGTCTCCTCCATAAACAAGAAACATGTCCTTTGTCCTTTTCGTGCTTGGGATATTCTTGACCATTGTCCGTGTTCCTTGCGGGATTACTTTGGTATCTTGCAGCCAAACTTACGGCAAGGTTTACATCGATGCAGTACGGCATAGCATACATAATAGATCCTATGGCTGAAGCATAGGGATGACACTCATCTCTTCTTTATCTTTTGCCGTGGTGGTTGGTGGTAGTTGAGCTCAGTCTCACACCTTATAACATAGGCAGAACCCTTCTTGGACTGATCCATTTTGAACCTCTTCAAAATCTTATCAAGGTATGTGCTTTGTGAAAGACCTATGAGGCGTCTCGATCTATCTCTATAGATCTTGATCCCTAATATATGACTTCTCAAGGTCCTTCATTGAAAACACTTGTTCAAGTAGGCCTTAATCTGTCGAGAGTTTCGTATCATTTCCCATCAAGAGTATGTCATCTACATATAATAGGAGAAATGCTTTGAGCTCCACTCACTTTCTTATGTGAGCTTCTCCATAAGTGCATAAACTAACGCTCATCTCATCAGCGAATGTTCTAACTCGAGATGCTTGCAGGTCCATAAATGGATCATTTGAGCATACTTTATTAGCGTTACGAGGATCGACAAAACCTTCGGCTGCATCATATCTGCTCTTCCTTAAGATGTCCATTAAGGAATGCCGTTTTGGCGTCCATCGCCATATCTCATAATCATAGTATCGACAATTGCTAACATGATTGACGGACTTAAGCACTCACGGGAGAGAATGTCTCGTAGTCAATCCCTTGAACTTGTCGATAACCCTTAGCGACAAGTCGAGCTATAGATGGTAACATTACCATCGCGTCCGTCTTCTTCTTAAAAATCCATTTATTTTCTATCGCTTCGCCGATCATCAGGCAAAATCTGTCAAAGTCCATACTTTGTTTTCATACATGGATTCTATCTCGGTTTCATGGCCTCAAGCCATTTGTTGGAATCGGGCCGCCATTCTTCTTCATAGTTGAAGGTTCATTGTTGTCTAGCAACATGATTTCCATAACGAGGTTGCCATACCACTCACAGTGCAGGCGTGTCCTCGTGGACCTTGAAGTTGATAGTAACTTGATCCGAAGTACCTTGATCATCATCAACGTTTTCCTCTTGGTTGGTGTGGGCATCAGAGCTGCTTGTTGCACCACTTTCCGTTAGAGGTAGTACTTCATCAGTTCTACTTTCCTCCCACTTACTTCTTTAGGAAAACTCTTTCTCGAATCCATCTTGCGACAAAGATCTTGCCTTGATCTTAAGTAGAGGTATACAGCGGTTTCCTTAGGGTATCCTATGAATCGCATTTTTCGACTTGGGTTGAGCTTTTGAGTTGAAGTTTCTTGACATAAACGCGCATCCCCAAACTTTTAGAAAGCGACGACAGGTTTCTTCCCCATAATTCATACGGTGTCGTCTCAGCATTTAGGCGGTGCCCTATTTAAAGTGAATGTAGGCTGTCTCGTATCCCCAAAATGATAGCGGTAAATCGGTAAGAACATCATAGACGCACCATATCCAATAGAGTGCGATTCGGCGTTCGGACACCCGTTTATTTGAGGTGTTCGGTAGTGAGTTGTGAAACGATTCCACATTTCCTTAAGTGTGTGCCAAATTCGTGACTTAAATATTCTCCTCCACGATCGATCGTAGGAACTTTATCTTCGGTCGTTGATTCTCCACCTCACTGAAATTCCTTGAACTTTTCAAGGTCTCGGACTTGTGTTTCATTAAGTAGACATACCCATATCTACTTAAGTCATCGGTGAGTGAGAACATAGACGATATCCTCCTGAGCCTCAAGCGCTCATTGGACCGCACACATCGGTATGTATGATTTCCAACAAGTTGGTTGCTCGCTCCATTGTTCGGAGAAGCGGAGTCTTGGTCATTTGCCTAAGAGGCATGGTTAGCATGTGTCAAGCGATTCATAATCAAGAGACTCCAAAGTCCATCGGCATGGAGCTTCTTCATAAGCTTGACACCAATGTGACCAAGGCGGTGCCACAAGTATGTGGGACTATCGTTATCAACTTTACATCTTTTGCATCCACACTATGAACATGTGTAATAATACGCTCGAGATTCATTAGAATAAACCATTGACCATGAACATGACCATAAAACATATCTCTCATATAAATCGACAACCATTATTCTCGAGACTTAAATGAGTAGCCATCTCGTATCAGCGAGATCCGGATACAATGTTCATGCTCAAACATGGCACTAAATAACAATTATTGAGGTTCAAAACTAATCCGGTAGGTAAATGTAGAGACGGCGTGCCGTGGCGATCACATCGACTGGAACCATTCGGCGCGCGCCGTCACCTCGTCGCCGCCGGTCTCCGTTTATTCACGCTCTGCTGGAGTTACATATGAAACAGCGGCACGGTATCAAATACCGGGGGTTACTACAGTCTGGTAAGTACACATCAATTACATGTATATCAAATATACCTTTGGTGTTGCGGCCTTCTTATCCGCTAAGTATTTGAGGCAGTTCCGCTTCGGTTGCCTTGCAATAAAAGCACTTTCGATCTCGAGCTTGGGTCCATTCTTTGATTTCTTCCGGCAACTAGCTTACGGTAAGCATCATCCGTCCTTCTTGAAGTTCTTCTTACCCTTGCCCTTCTTGAACTTAGTGGTCTTATTGACCATCAACACTTGATGTTCTTTCTTGATTTCAGCCTCTGGACTTATGAAACACCGGGAATGGTCTTTACCATCCCGCATGTTGTAGTTCATCACAAAGCTCTTGTATCTTGGTGGGGCGGCGGGAGGATCTGTCGATGACCGCCTCATCAGGAGGTTTTGGGACCGCCATTGCGGTCCTTGTTATCGGCGGAAATTTTGCTTAGGTTATTCTTTGAGCTAGACTTCCTCTCCGAAGTGGGTCATGGTGATGTGAGGGCTGCCATGGATTTGGGTTTTCTGTCCTAGGTCTTGGGCCAGCCACTCGTCGCGGATGTTATGTTTGAAGGCTCGGGGCCTCGCATCCGGACGATCGACAATTTGATTTTCTTTGTGAGAACGTGTCAGGCTATGCAGCCGACTCGTCTGGCTGCTGAATTATGTGGCTTAGGTCATCGGCGTCTGAGTGAGTCGCACATATGTGCCACTGAAGTTGTCAAGGAATGCGGCTTCTAGGTCCTCCCAACACCAATTGACTCTGCGGGCAAGCTGTTAAGCCAATCGAGCTGGTCCTTTAAGCTTAGTGGGAGATACTTGATGGCGTGAAGATCGTCACGCGGGCCATATGGATGTGAAGGAGATAATCTTGATCCAAACCGCGGGGTCTATTGTGCCATCATAGGATTCAATGTTCACGGGTTTAAACCCTTGAGATTTGATGATCCGTTACTTCGTGCATGAAGCATAGTGGGTGTGCGGTGCCTCTATATTGAGCAATATCGCGGCGTAGCTCAAAGAGCTTTATGCGCTATGTTAGACCGGCGGAATTCTTTGTATCCGGTGCGCGGTAGTCGTCATGGGTAATGGGCGTACGTGATCCGTAAATATATCTTGATTGTCTTGCCTTATCCTCAATATATCCCGCAAGTCGGCGCATTCCCGTAACCGGCGCTTTTGCGGTGCGGAGTGCAGTTACAGCGGAGGGCACGGATGCCTCTCTGCAGCCACGAGGTGGTGATGCAGCGTATGTGTCTTGTGGTGATGAAGGTTTGTATGCTTCCTCCTCTAGTCGAGGGAGCAACTTGCGTTTTAGGTAGCTTTTGGAGGCGTTGAGTTCATACTCTTGACGCGAGGACCTCGGTCCATCTGTCGGCGGCAGTCAATCAGCTCGAAGCTGTTGCTGCTTTTCTTTAGGCTGTTCGCATGTGGCCCATTAGCCTAGGTTGGGCCTTCTCGATGGATGTAAAACCCTACTTCTGCTTGATTGATATTGATAATATGAGTAGTACAAGAGTTGATCTATACGAGATCGTGAGGCTAAACCTAGAAGCTAGCCTATGATGATTATGATTGTGATTGTCCCTCTAAGGACCGACCTCTCCGGTTTATATAGACCTTTGGAGAGGCTAGGGTTATGGACTCGGTTACAAGGAAGGAAATATAATATCCGGATCGTAAGCTTGTCTTCCATGCAAGGAGAGTCCCATCCGGACCGAAGCGGAGTCTTGAGTCTTGTATCTTCACGCTCCAGCAGTTCGGACAAAGTGTGCAGTCCGGCTGTCCGGATACCCCTAATCCAGGACTCCTCGGTAGCCCACTGAACCGGGCTTCAATGGCGATGAGTCCGGCGCATGATTTTGTCTTGGCATTGCAAAGCGGGTTCCATCTCGAATACTCAAAGTAATTATCAAACACTTAGGCCGTGTCCGGATCTGCGAGATGATCTTCACGTACCACCATAGAGAGGATGATATTTAACAAAATATAACCTCTGCGACAACTTTAGACAAAGTGACATGACACCACGGTCGGTCATTATTTGAACCATTTTCCATAACCACCGTGGCGCATATTGCGGGTGGTTTCCTTAACGCGTCTTGTCACGGAGATCATGTCCCCTTATTACGGGATTTCCATCAATACGGTGTGGATAACCCAACGCGCAATCAATCGTGGTATTTGGGAAATAGCGATTCTCAATGGGAAAGTGGGGAGGCGCGTCGTCCGTCGCCTCTATAAAGGATAAGATTCCCCATTTTCACCCACCTTCTTCCTCCTCTGCTCATCCCTTCCCACACCCTCGAGCTCAGCATGCACTGTTTCGCCTTCTCCGCACAGCCAAACATGTCGGAGGCGGAGGCAAGTGGGTGGCCTCCTTGTGAAGGAGCATATCCACAACTCGGGCGGCGGTGCCAGCATGAACATTGCTTGCCGGCTGCCGAACAAGGGCAGGTCACTCCAACTCCGGAACCCCATGAGAGGTTGTATTTCTCGCCCACTTTATCGTGGACTGGGATTTCCACTTCCTCCCTGTCGCGGGCTCATGTTCTACTACGGGCTTGATTTCCATGATCTAGCCCCAAATTTCATCGTCAACATCCGGCGTTTATCGTCATGTGCGAGGCCTTCCTCCGTATCATGCCTCACTTGACTGCGGCTATGAATCTTACATGTGAAGCGAAGATCGAGGCGGCTAACAAGCGGAGTCTTGGGCGCCATGGTGGGCAAGATGCCCATCGTCACTGGCTCGGCGGCTCCTTGCGGAGACCGTGAAAGGGTGTCAATCGGGTGGTTCTACATCACCGAGCAGCCTTGGACATAGCTGGGCGGACGGCCAGTCGATCGAGCCCCATGCGGCTCACCTCAGGAAATGAAGAACCTGGCACAGGCGAACACTGCGAGCTGGCCGGACTCTAGAGCGCATCAAGAATATGAAGGACAAGAGCTTGTCAGCGTGGTCAGGTCATGCTTGTCCGCGGATTCTTCCGTGCCAAAGGCGGGCTTTTAATCGTGGGAGTTACGTCGGCGAACACCGGATGCTTCAAAAGCTCTCGACATACGCACAAAGGTGCACGAAGGCGTTTTCAAAGCCTCCAGTACCTCCTCCTACATCCAGGATCGCGGACTTCACGCCCAGCCCTCGCGTCCGGTGAGTTTTCTAACTTCCACGGATTCGAGTTCTTCGAATGTACTCATGGGGAATCTTAAGTCATTATGCGCATTTGGTCGGGAGTATGTGGAGGCATGGAGCAGATTGTTGTCGGCTCCCTTTGCTAGAAGGCCACGGATGCTCTCTAACGAGATGCTAGTCCCGGGCCATAAGTGGGGGAGAAAAAGAAAAAGAAGGCCGGGGACTAGGGGTCTCCGGGGTGGTTCGTT